>JADILG010000073.1:0-51889 GCA_017591655.1 Thielaviopsis populi | reverse complement strand
GACAACGCCATCTTTTATTTTCTGTTTTTTCCTTTCCTGATTCCCTATTTGCCCGGAGAAATCAGACAAATAGGGAATCAGGAAAGGAAAAAACAGAAAATAAAAGATGGCGTTGTCTCTCTTTTCTTTTCTACTTATTGGGTGGCGGACTCAAGACTCAGCTCTAGCCGGCCACCGCGCACACAACAAACCCGCACATCGAATGTCTTCATCTATCTCTCTCCTGTACCCGTGCGTAGGAGCTTCCATGGCATGTAACACCAACCACGGCGCACAGTTACATGCGAGCCAGGCAAATCCTATCCCTATTGAAGGCACAAGAGAACAAAAAACAAGGAGGGACATAGAGAAAAACAGTCCCTATTTCCTCTTATACGCATATTGACGCTTATTCGTTCATTATGCGAGCTCATCCTTTGTCTTCCTTAGTTTTCTGGCGATTTAGCTGCATTCTGGCTAGCTTCTCAGACTTCTTAAAACAGCGAGTCATGGTCTTGTCGTATGCCAGATAAACAAAAGGATCCCCACCTTCGCGCCAATACGTCTCGCTCGCCTCTCCCCCGCACAATGCTGTCTATGCAGACGTACACGTACGTAGGCATGTGTGTCCATGTGCACACTCACACTCACACTCACACTTACACTTACACTTAAATGTCGACTTATACCCTACAAAGGCCTAGAAGTCTTTGTCGCTGCTGTGGCTCCAACCTTTACCTCACAACACATGCAACAGCAACGCCAGCAGCCGTGGGCTTTATGTCTTGGCCCTTGGTCTTCCTCCTAGGCTACACATGTGCAAGCAGCAATAAACAAAATCCAGATAGAAATGAGGACATGTCAACGTGGCCATCCTCGCAGACACCTGGGCCCGCCGACTTGTATCATCCCCCGATTCGGCAAAGTCTGAATGTCTCGTCCCGTATGTGCAGCCAATCACCTACGAGACCTAATAACATCACGTCTTCTTCGGCTTTTGCCTTGGACACTGCTCACTGTTCTCCTTTTTCTTTCTCAGTGTGCAGTTGGTGTGCATGGGGCAACTCCCCTCGGCCATGTCGGTGTGTCTGCATTTCTTTCATTTCTGCAAAGCCCTACTTGAAGCACACCACTCACTACCACTACTGACTGCTTTCTGTGTGTTCTATCAACGGCTGTCTGTGTGAGGTGTGTGGGCATGCACATGGATATGATCTGTAACACTGCATTCTTGGTCAAAACGACAGGGCCTCCTACGAATAACGCCTGTAGCTGACCTCCCTGCGTCGACAGTCTTGTCGGCACGGCTCTGTTGTATTTCTGTGCTCAGTGAAATAGCCTCCGCCAGCCGTAGTACTGCATACACATGGTTCACCACGTTCACAGGCCACATATATAGCAGCAAGCTGCACTCGGCCGAGCCGACGGGTTTATGTCTACCTTGTGCTCTATACCACAAGCACAGCTTGCAGCTTATCATGTATAGGTCCGAGGTGGCATTGGCATTTCTCAACAAGGCCCTCACCAGTAGCAGCAGGCAGGCTCTTGGTCTTGGTGCTGCCAGTGGCTTTCCCGTGGCTTCATTCTGCCCTTAACGTGCCTTGGATTTTGCTTGCTTTGTCAGTGGTTGTGTAAGTCATCCTCAGTGCTGGTTTGTGCTACATGCCTGCTAAAGTTAGTGGCTGTCCGCTACAGAATTTAGTAGGTTTCAGTAACTGAGGACCTGTAATCCCTTGGCCTCAGCACTGATACAGCTAAGCCTACAGGGGCCCTTGCTGCTGAAAGTGTCTGCAATAGGAGAGATACAGCAGCCAACAGGCACCATAAAAGCACCCTATTTACGTCATAGGGGGAATATCTAGTACAAATGCAATGCTAACGAGCCCATACAGACGAAGCCACGCGCAACACTGTCACAGCAAGACTCACACGCCGTCAACATGCAGCCAAACACGGCACGTCTGGGCTGATCCAGAAACATGGCCAGCCCCATCGGCTTCAGGTATCAGGTCTGCTCTTGTATCTTGCTCCTGGGTTCTCTGTTCCCTTGGGAGCGTCTCGTAAAGCCAGCCAACCAGAAGCCAAGAAAGCCCAGGCCAGCGCAGTGTCATTCATGTACGCAAGTACATAAGTACAAATGTGCTTACACATCTTCGCTCCGCTCCCTGTCCCGGCCGCCTTGTATGCATGCTCCTGTACGGATTCGATGCTTCCCTATCTAGCAGCTCTGTCTTGTGCCAAGTATTAATCCACCATTACAACATCAGCTTCTAGTCACAGACCGGCAGTCGGCATCTCTTGCGATTGGATCGGTATCCGGGCTTTGTTGTTTTGTCAGGGCAGGGGCTCGTTTCCTGGGCTCTCTTATCTCTAGGCCACATCTGTTTCTTGCTACATCCTTTGTCTCACTTTAAGCTACTCAGAGAAGCTCCAGCTCAATGGTCATACATGATGTGTGGTGATGCTCGGCCAACTGACAACTCAACTGCGCGGACTGTCGCTATCGTTCTCCGTCGTATCTTTTTTTTGTTGGGGCTGCTTCTTGTGCCTGTCACACTGCCGGGTTGCATGTTGCCATGCCAAGAGACAAGCCTACACTACAGTACACTACACCCTACTAAGCATTGTGTGTATAAGGGCCACGACCCCTTCTCTCCTGTATACGCCCGCTGTGCTGGGTCTATCTGCCAAGCCTCATTCACTATAATCTGTCCAACATCTTAATCTTCTGCTCGGCTACTACCAATGATAACCCAAGAGTATCCAGCACTTATACAGTGTAGTGTTAGGGTTATGTCTTAGGGTCTGCCCGCTGGGTTTTCACTTTCCCCACCAGAACAAACGTCGTCTCACGATCACAACGTCAACAACGGACACTGGCATTGTCTCAACGGGCCGTACATTTTGCACGTGTTACCTGTGCTGCTTTCTGTGATACTTGTCCTGCTCAGACCCTCCAAGGCTTTTGTCAACTGCCACAAACCAGGCGCACTGCTCGTTGAGTTCCACTGCTCGATTTCTCTGCCGGCTTCTTGCGCTCCCCGCGGCGCGACACAACACGTCACTCAATCCCACCATGTCTTTCTCGTTTTCCTTCTCCGGCGATGATATAGATGAAGACGTGTCGATTGACACTCCATCCGTTATCGCTGCTGCGTCGGCTGCCGCGGCTTCTGATGGTCCCTCCACCAGCAAAACGACTGACGACGAGAAGCCCCAAGCCAGCGCTTTTCCCGTCGAGGGCAAGCCGCAACTACCCGCTCTCGTTCACAGTCTGCATGAAATGATGGCCTCGCTGCCGTCCAAGATTGCCTACAATACTCTTCGGATAGCGCTGGATGGAGACACCGGCGCGGTTATTGAACTGCCCAGGCGAGAGCTCTGGGACGTCAGAGTGCAGCTAATGGCAGAGGATGATGGCGAAGCCGGAGCCGGAGCCGGCGCGACAGAGGGCCTGGGCACACACGACGTCAAGACGGGTGTGTATGAGGGTGGCTTCAAGAGCTGGGAGAGCAGCGTCGATCTGATCAAGGTCTTGGCTGGTGACAGATATGGCATCGTGGGTCCGGGAAGTGGCGAGGCACGGCGTGTGATGGAGGTAAGTGGCGCTTTTTTCTTTTTTTCGTTCTGGTGTTTCTACGGCAGTCTTTCATGGTCCTCGACGTCCTTTCCGCCTTGAGTGTCTCGATACAACCTACTCTTCCGATTATACATCTACTGATTAGATATCCAGCTCGGATGTGGCACCGCCCTTCCCTCTTTGGCTATCTTCCAGCGGGCTCTCCAGCGCTTCACCGCCGCCGCCGCCTCTGCCCCCGATGCAGCGCCGCAGCCGCTCACGCTAGTTGTAGCAGACTACAACCCATCCGTCATGCAGCTCGTGACTCTGCCCAACTTTATCCTGACCTGGGCGCTTGCACGGCGCAACGTCGACCCTGCGCTCGAGGAAGCCTTCAGCATAGAAGACGAGGTTGAGCTCTTTGACGAGGTCAAAGCTGCCTTCAAAAAGACGCTTGCCGACGCAAAGATTTCGCTGGTCTTTTTATCCGGGGCCTGGTCGCCGGCCTTTGTCGATCTCCTGTATACAGCAGCGCCCCTGGAGCCGGCTGCGCCGGACCCGCGTGCAGACAAGGCGCCACAAGTGCTTCCGTCGCTGCTTCTGGGCGCAGAGACTATATACTCGCCCTTTGCGCTGCGTGCCTTTGCCGCCACACAGTTCAGCATCCTGAACAAGGAGGGTAAGGGGGCGTTGGCGCTTATTGCAGCAAAGAGACACTACTTTGGTGTGGGCGGCTCACTGGATGACTTCATCGCAACGGCCACAGACGACGGCGCTGTGGTTGAATGGCTCAGAGAAGAAAAGGAGGGCGTGAGACGCGGCGTAGTAGAGTGCAAGATGGCAGGCTAGGAAGGGCATTCTTGAGAATGGAACATGGCCGCCATGTGAAACCCGGCGAGTGTGATAACCCTTTCTGCGTATAGCCCTAATGTAGGAGCATGTGCAAAGTAGAATTGAAGAGAGAAACAATGTGGTCTGTTGACACGGCAAATCATTCCCCAAGTCAGACGTCGCGCCATGCCATACATTTCAGCTTCAGGATGCAAATCAGGGCACGAGTCAAAAACGCTCATGCTTGGTGTGAACAAAAAGAAGACTGGCAGCCAGCAAGGCACCCAAGACACAGACGAAATTGAGTGGTTTCATACATGCAGCAAGTTGGCATTGGCAGAAGCAGGCAGAGAAGCAGGCAGAGAAGCAAAAAGGAACAGCTGATGGCGAGGCAAAAAAAACAAAGTCAAAGGTTTTGCGTTTGATGCTCCCCATCTGGGAATCGAACCCAGGTCACCTGCGTGACAAGCAGGTATGATCACCACTACACTAATGAGGACTGTTTCATACAAAGGAGAGCTATAGTAGTGGCTATATAGCACTCATCCAGCGGTCTGTCTTGATTGTAACTCTCCTCTAGCACTGCATGCATGCTAAGCAAGCCTTGAAATATGTTCAAGGGTTGTGGATTTGTTTACTGAGCCTGACGCCTATCCGGGGGGACAGCTCACAAGCATCCCCGGCCGTGTAACGAGGAAGAACAAAAGAAGACACCCTCCCACATTCGCATTGCATGGTATCTCGGACCAGGTAAACAGATATCGGCATAAGAGTTTGGTTACCACAAAGCCAGGGCCTACGCTGCATGACTCTCTGTGGTCGTGCCGTGTTGTAGTTCATGTTTTGCATAAAGGAAACAATAAACGTCAACAGGGAAGTAAGGGAGGGAAAAAAGAAAAGGAACGAGCTGGACAGAGCAAAGCACAGCAAAGCAAAGCAAAGCAAAGCAAAGCAAAGCAAAGGAGAGCAAAGCCAATGTCTTTGTTCACAGCCGGGCTCAAGTGCTAAGGCCGGCACCGGGTGGAAAGAATAGAAACAACCGGAGAAATAACGCGCATGGGAAAGACCAGTCATGGGCTGAAGCACAAGGCTTGGACTGCCCGAAGCGCCGGCAGCTAAGAGCCGAGGGCCACCTTTGGGATGATGTATTGTGTGTTATTGGTGCAATTCGGCGAGGACCAAGGGATTCAAAGGAGGGAAGCAAGAAGCCGAGGATGACTTTGTGGCTGCTATGCCTTGCTGATAGCATTTATGGCTATGTGGTTTCCAACATGGCACACCCAGAAATAGACGGCAGCAAAGGGATATGCGAGAAATTTTACTTCGTGTTGGCGTTGTGTAGTGGAGAACATCAAGACGAACGGATCACAGAGCGGCGGTCCTTGGGAAGCTTCGTCTGTGTCGTGGGCTTAGTGAGCCACTCAGCAGGTCCATTAGTCCTCAGCCGTCTCGCTTTTCGGCCTGGCTTGGCCAGCACATAGCCACCTCCTCCTTACGAGAGACTGATGACCAAGAGGGGGATGAAGGCGAGGACGATGACGTTGTCGGCGACAAGTGACGACAAGTTGATAGTGATGTTGGTTGGTATACGAGATTGGAGGGTTGTTCTGATTCCTTGCTTGCTTGCGTGCCTCGTCAACTCGAACTTGAGCCTATTGGAGAATGCAGATTCACGATGACACATGACGCCCCGAACGAGAATGTAGAGCTCACGAGAAGAACAATGCACGAGGTTCGGGTGTGGTGAATGAATGTCCCTGCCCTGGGTTGTCAGTGGCGCACTGTAGAAGATTTACACAATCGAGGGGGCCCACAGACACAACCAGAAACAGCTAGAGACAGAGACCGAGACCGAGACAGAGACGGAGACAGGGACAGAGACAGACAGACACAAGAGAACAGAGGCATGCACTGGCATGCACTCACACTCACATGGGTTGGGTTCTGTTGGCTTGTGACAGAGTGCCGGTGAGCGCTAACGAGAGTTAATCGAGATTACTAGCAAAGCAAAGAAACAAGCAGCTCATAGAGGAGCGGAGCAGAGCATATTCCGCGGTGGCTGTGCCTGTGGTCTGGCCTGGGGGGGGGAAGAGCGAGAAAAGCGAGAATGGCAATGAGAAGGAGGAGAGATAGAAGAAGGATAAACGGCATGATTTCTTGCTCCGGCAGCCAAGCCCATGCAGACATGGTCTTGCGGATGACAATACAATGCAACAAAAGAGACAGCTGAGTTCTGGGCCAACTTCCGTGTGCCTCCTAATGGGCGCGTCTTTTACCGATCTTCTCTCTGCAGAGTGGTGATTACAGCGCTGGAGGCAGGAGCAAGGAGCCCCAGGAAATCCGGAGACGCACGCCTCATTTCCCACTCACAGACCCAAAGTCAGGTTCAGGTCTGGCTGGCTGACCTGATGAAGGCCTTGGCGTTTTTCTTTGATTGTGCAAAAAATGCAGCAGGGACAACATTGGGGGAGCGGTCCCTGGTCCTGGCATGAATGTACCGTCACGGTACCGCACCAGCAAGATTCTGCAGCAGGAGTACATGCATGTAACATGAAGCCTGCTATATTGCACAAACGTTGCTCTCTGCATGCCGGGCCAATACTCTCTTCATTCTTTGGCCAGTCTGGAACATTTTACATCTCCCGATTGGCTTCCTAAACAGAGCGAGTAAGATTCCCAAGGTTGGCCGAGGGCTAGAAAACAGGTCACTGCTACTAAGGGGGTGCTGCTGTAGAGACACAGCTGGCAGCACTGAAGATGAGGGAGGACGATGGCAATGGGTGGCGGATGATGATCAACAGCGCACCTTGCAGAAGGGGCGCCAAGCCAAGAAAGCCTCTCTGTATTTAACAACCTGAGAAACCACAGCAATGGCAGCGCCAACGCTGATGATTATGCCAGGCGGTCGAGACGAGAGATGAAGAGATGCATGGAAAAGGATGGCCTTCCAGACCAGACCGGAAAATTTGCCCCTGGCTAACATTAACATTGGATTTTGCAGACGGGGGCCTTGTCCAAGGTGCAGCACTTTCGGCCTAGGCCAGGAGGGGGCAAGGCCTGGGACATGTGACTAGTCGGAGGAACAAGAGCTCAGGGAGCAAGGAAGAATCGCATGGTCCAGGAGATCAAGAGTGCTCTGGTCTGCGCTGGATTGCTTTGGCCTGCCTGTGTTGTGCTGTGCTTTGCCTGTCTTTTGTTTTTTCCTTTCTCGTGGTTCGGGGACTTGTTTCGCAGAGAGCCTACAAACACCCGACCATAAGATACCGAGCCACATAGAGGCTGATTTCGAGGAGACGCAGCAGCAGTAGCACAGCCAGATCGATGACTCCAACGTGACAGACGCCACCATTATGGCGTGCCCACCCACGCCAGAGAAACAACAACCAAACCAAGGGCCGAGCAGAGGCGGTCGAGGAGAAAGAGAGGCAGGCGCATTGCATTTCTGGGCGGTCTTCTCGGAAGAGCAAGGAGGAGACGACAGAGAAAAGAACTGGGGAAGGGGCATGTAGAGTCCTGCGCGAAGGGGTCCGGGCCACGAGAATGAGGAACAAGGCACAAAAAAGAGCGCGACTTGGACTGGCGGGCCTTCTCAGGGGTCGCGCTCGGCACTGTACTCCATGGCTGGCTGGCTGTCATGATATCAATAGACACACGCCCCATAACCAGATGCACGCCCGTCCAATCTTTCCAGTTGAGGACCCACACGCAGGAACGAATTGCGAAAGGCAAGTTCCTGCCCCCTCCGGGCGTTGCAGTAGCATTAGCGTTGGTCTTAGCATTAGCACGAGCGGTGGTAGTTGCAGTAGCAGTAGAAGTTGCTGTTGCTGTTGTCCTGTAAGTCGGCCACTAGCAACCGCACGGCAACTACGCCAGCACCAGCGGCGGCAAGAACAGCACCACGCCAGGAGGAAGTTACCCAAGCCAAGCAATTTTGCGGGCCTGGAGGCTTTGTCCCCCTCCTCTCGAGATGCGCACGCTCCTTCCCAGATTGGTCTGAGGGGAGGACTCTTGGCAGTTGGATATATGAGCGCCTGCCCTCCGCCTAGTGAGACGCTCTTTTCCCTCTAGACCTCCTCTTCTTCAGCACGACTTTCTTCTCCCGCTTCGCTCTGCCAACAGTTCCTTCATTCGTTCCCTTGTTACGGTTTTGACAATATAATCTTTAATCTTCTTCTTATACTTAATTCTTCCTCAGTCCAAGTTTTCTTGTCAGTCCGCCTCCTGCGTCCCTGTTCTCGAGACACTCCCGCTAACCTCACCTCTCCCACCATCCAGGAATCTTCACTCTTCTCTCACACCAAACAACCTAACCCACGTCAATCTATTCACAATGAAGGCCTCTACTGTCATCTCCTACATCGCCGCCATGGCCACCTCGGTTGCTGCCGTGCAGTTCACCAACACCATCGTCCAGCCCTCCGTTGGCGAGGAGTTCACCCTGACCTGGTCTGACGCCTCTGGCCCCGTCGACATCTTCGTCGTCACTGGCCCCAACGAGATGGCTCTGGACGACGTCGCCACCATCGGCTGTAAGTCTATGTCTCCACCATCACTAGAAGCAACGGGAAACTAACAACCAACAGCTGGCCTGACCGGCACCTCCACCACCTTCACCCTGAACTCGGCCGACTACGCCTCGGGCGTCTACGCCTTCAAGATCGTGGATGGTAGCGACACGAACTTCTCTTCCCGCTTCTCCCTGATCGGCACTGGCACCGTCTCCAGCTCCGCTGCCTCTACCTCGGCCGCGTCCACCTCTGCCGCGTCCACCAGCGCCGCCAGCGCCACCACCACCGGCACTGAGACCACTACCTCTGAGGCCACCACCACCTCAAACGCTACCACCTCGGCCACGACCCTGGCCACTTCCACCACCGAGGCTCCTACCTCCGTCTCTGGCACCGTCTCTTCCTCCGGCTTCGCCAGATCCTCTGGCTCTGCTACCCGTACGTCCCATAAGCACTGATCTCGGGCAGCCCACATACACGTTGCACAACACAGCTCACTAACACTCTTACAGGCTCTTCCACCTCTGGCGTCACCACTGTCCCCACCGACATTCCTGGCGCTGCCGCTGGCCTCATCAGCTCGCCTCTGGCAGTCATGCTGGTGTCTGCCGCCGCCATGGTCTTCCTGAACTAAATTTGCATTAATCCGATTTAATGAGGGGATGATCAGCCAATTAACTGGTTGAGGATATATGCGTGATACCATTTAAGCCACTCAAGGGTGGATTTCTCTTTTTTTTTTCTTTTTCTCTTCTTGATCCTGCGCGATCTTTTTTTTTCTTTTTTTCGATTTTATGTAAATATTGGTTTCTACAAGGCGTAATTGATTGCTTTATCTGCACTTTATCTATGTCTCTCCCTTATGTGCTATCCCAATGTGTCATTCAATATATCGATTGACGTCGACCCTCCATGTGAATGTGACACAATTTTGGCACTTATGAACTCAGAAAGGGGCCTTGTCTTGCATCCCCTGTCCGTGGCAATTCACAAGGTGCGGCGCGCAGTTGTCTAGCAGGAACATTTCCGTAGTATCAAGTTTCACACAGTGAACTGCTCGCGTTTGTTCATGTAGCACGAAGAGCGGTCGAGGCAATAGACGACGCCTCGAGAAACAGACGAGCAGCGAAACAAACAACGTCATTGCAAGCGGAGCAGATGATGCGCAGACCGAAGAGATGTATAAATCTAATCAAGCCGCGAGAATAAACACGAGAACTGCAAAGAGTTTACACTGGCGATGTGCGCGGTGCAACGCGATCGAACTAGAACAGAACAATAGAAAGAACAATTCAACAGGATATAAAACGCCCATGTCCCAGGCTCCACCACAGTCATGAGAGAATACAAAAACATCACTCACTCACTCACTCACTCACTCACACATAGCCCCCTGCACGCGACGCGGCCGGCTGAGAGGCCTAACCTAGCTTTTTCAAACAAAAAAAAACACGAAAAAGAAACTTTACAAATACAGCCAAACCGACCGCGCCGTCTGCGTCCTGTGCGCCGCCTCCGCGTCTACAGGCGGGGCTTGACGGGCACCAGCGAACCGTCCTGCGTCGCAATCAGAGCGACAACCATTATGTCGTCGACCTTGCCGCCGACCCAGCGCTCCCGGCGATTCACGCGCTTCATGGCCTTGGCAAAGGGTCCGTCGCGGCGCGTTTCGTGGCTATTGGCCTTGGCCGTCAGCGCGATGCGCGACGCTACCAGACTCTGTAGCGTGGCCTGCGAGTTGAGCGCCTGCGGGCCGTCGGCCGAGGGCTCGGGGATCTTGATCATCTCGGCAATGGCGGGCGAGACCTGCACGGCGCCGTCTTCGGCCACGGTCCAGGCTCCCGATGCCAGCATCATCTTGCTGACGACTTTGAGAATGTCTTCGTTGAACATGTTGTCCCATACGCCATCCGAGGCTAACACAAGTACGTCGCCGCTGCGCAGGTTGTGGTGTGTGATGTCGGACTGGTACGGCATGTCGCTGAGGTGTGCGCCGCCAAAGGTCGATATGCGCGCCGCCATGCTGGGCGGGATGACTGACATTTGGTAGGGCGTGTTGAATGAATGCTGCTGGGCCTTGGAGTATGCGTGCACTGCGCCCAGGCGCAGGTGGATGAAGCCCGAGTCGCCGAGGTTAGCGATTTCCACGGCGCCATTCGGCGCTGCGACGCCGACCACGGCCGTGCTGCTTCCAGCAGTCACGGTCCGGTCGTTGCATACTGCTTCATAGCCCTTTTGCATAATGGCCTTGGGGCTGACGGGGTCGCGGCCGGGATAGGCATAGGAAATCATGGCCATGTAGTCGCAGATTCCGTGCGAAAAGTCGGCGGGATCAACGCCCGAGTCAACCCAGCCGCCAACGCCGTCGGCAACACCAAAGGCTACTGCGCCCGTATCGCCAAGTGGTGATATGAAAAACGCATCGTGGCCGCTGGGGGGGCGTTGTTCTGGTGTTTTTTTCACGGGCTGTACGCGGTGTGACGGGTTGTAGTGATGGATGTTGCGAGTAGCATGCCAGGTCTGGTCTTTGCCGATGAATGCCGCGGCCACCCCGTAACTGAGCTGGGGAGATGCTAACGAGCTAGGTGAGGCGTCGGGATTGGAGCTTGAGTATTTCATGGTTGTCGAGAACGAACGGGATTGTGTTGAGAATAGTGGCGTGGAATGTAGGGTGGAATTTGCGAGGCGCAACGAGTTGCGAGCAACAGCAAGACTGGATACTCGCATGTGTATAAAGTCTAGTAGAAAGAAGAGTCACGGAGGATTATAAGCCACTGGCCGATCATATATCATGGGTTGACGGGGGGGGAGGAAGGGGAGAGAGAGCGAGAGAGAATAAGGCCAAGAGAGACAAGCAAAATGGGCAAAGCAGACAGAAATCAGGAATACAGGAGAGAAGCGAGAAGGCCGGGCCTGGTCAGGGATGCAAAGGCGCTCAGAAGCGACTCAAAACTAGAGGAGCAGGGGGGTAGTTGGGCAGAGGTTGAGAGGGCTTGGAGGCTTGTGCTGGCTTATGCTGGTTTGTGCTGGCTTGTGCTGGCTTCAGGCTTGCTGTGCCAGCAGCGGTGATATGGTAGCGTAGACATAGGCATTGTACACATGTACTGTACATATGTGTGTATATATGCACGCATGTCTGTACAGCAGTGCAGCCACGGCTGCGGCTGGCTGATGAGTTGTGCGTTTGAGGCCGAACAACAAAGCGTGATTCAAATGGTGTGCATGGTGATGGGACAGGGGGACGAGACAGGACATGGGAGTGGAAGTGTTAATAGCCAATGTGTGTGCGAGGGCGAGTGCGAATGACAATGGAAATGGTGCGTGTGGGTAGATGCTCACTGTGAAATGAATATAGGGCTGATGCTGCTGATGCGACGCGCCGTGGACATGAAGACGTCGCCATTTTCTCTGGGTGGCTGGCTGGCTTGCCACTGGCTACAATATGCACAGCGAGGTTTTCTGCGTCAGCTTGCTTGCGTGCTTGTCTGAGTGCTGTGGTCACGGTCACGGTCACGGTCACAGTCACAGTCAAGTTGCTCGCCTTGTTGCTGCAGGTTTGGTTGGCAAATCACTGATAAAATTTGATTATCAGATATGCATTTAGACGATATGCACGATTGGAGAAAAGCAAGAGGCCACGGCTGCCACAGCGCCTGCGGGAAACGGCAAGTGCAGGCTAGGGCCCCACCGGCTTGATACGGCTATCGCAGCCTTTCTCTCTCTCTCTGTCTATTTCTTTCTCCCTCTTTCTCCCTCTTTTTCTTTCTCCCCCTCAAACAGTACAAAATAGAGAGCCAGCCGGAGGCAGCCTGGCATCATTGGGGTGGGTGACAGACTAGAATCTCCTCCTTGCCACGATCCACGACCCAGGCCTAGTGCTACATTTACATTGTGAAGCCTGGAGGCTAAAAAAAAAAGCAAAGGTGATGACGATGACTTGACTGCAACCACCTGCTTTATAATGCACCCTCTAAACTTGCTAAACTGCAACCCTCCCCCCAGCCGTCGGAAAAGAACGTTGCTTGTGGCATGTCGAGCCGCAGAATAGCCGGTGCAGGTCGTCACGTGCCGCCGCCACCCGCTCCACTTTCTCACGGAAACAGAGGCAAAGCTCGAGGAGGGCCGCCTTCCACTTTTAACTGGAGCCCGTCATTTCCTGCTAGCGACTTTTCCCTAGTGTGCCGGGGCTTGTGACACTTCTCTGATATTGAAAATGAATGCGCTGTGATTGGCCAGAATTACCGCAGCTCTACTCCATACTGCTCCATAGCCGAGGTGGTCCTTTTTTTTCCTTCCTTTTTTCTTACTGGTAATGCGGACTGGCTCGTAGCTTTTGCTCTGCTGTTGTGACCTTGAATTTTCCCCCTTGGTCTTCTTCTCAGTGAAGAAAATCTCAAAAGAGACAAGAGAAGACAAGCCCGCCAGTGCCAGTCAATTTGACATATTTTTCACCCTCACCCTCACAATCACCCAAATCCAATTCTCATATCCATTCTCTCTCTCGCCCCAAAACCACCACCTTGTGACGATCCTCTCCGCTTGCTGTTTGCCCGCGCTCTAATTTCTACTTGGCCTCTAAAACTCTGGTCATCACAAGTTCCAGCCACTTCTTCACTGAGAGTTGCTGTTTCTTTTTTTTTGCTGTTGTTTCTTTGTTCTCTACAGCTTGACTCTCGTCACCCATAATCTCCAGCCTTCTCTCCCCCTCCTTCTCTCCCCCGCCGCGTGAGCGCCGACGATGTTTCTTCTGCGTCCTTAGCTCCCATCCATGCCCCCCACCACGTGCGCGCTGGCTCTTTGCCCTATACCCACCCTCGCACTCTGCACAGCATCCTGCGAAACTCCCCATTGCCCTCCTCTACCGCCCAGTCCCAGTCCCAGCACCACGAGCGCCGCCCGTCCAACAGACCCCCGAAGCACGTCGGCTACAACAGCCCGCTAGAGCAGACTATTGTCAACCAAAAGTACACTGTGTCGCACATTGACCTGCTGGTTGCCGATTGCTCGCCCAACTCTCCCGTCTCCAGCATGCCCGAGAGCCTTGGCTGCGACACTCCCATCGACCCTTTCACCTCTAATGAGACCCGCAACGGAGGCATGACTCCCGGACCCTTCGAGGAGATGCGCCGCCGCATTGCCGGCTTGGCCACTACCTCGTCACCTATTGCGAGCAAGCCTGCAGATTTCAACTCTGTTGCTGCCGCCGCCGCCGCTGCTAACACCGCAACCACACCAATCGTCCCCAAGCGCCGTGAAAAGAAGCGCCAATGGCGTTGGACCATTGGCCAGGACGACGAGACCGATATCGCCGATGACGAAATCAGCGGAGCCCTGATTGCCCTGCGTGCTGCCGAGGAGCAGACCCAGAAGAAAGCCCGTGTGCTTGCTGCTGTCATTAACCCTGAGGCTAGCAACTCAAACGACTCTCAGCATTCCGCTGCGGAGCCCACAACCCCTTGCTCGCTAGCTGCCGCCATTCACCTGCCGGTCCCCGTTCCTAGACGCAGACAGCCTGCGCTGTCTCAGCCCATCACGAAGCTTAGTCTTGCCACTTCATCCTCTGTCCACAGCCTGTCCACACCCTCATTAATAGGGCCCGGGTCCCTGGACACCGAAATGTCTGATTCTAGCAGCAGCTGCAGCGTCTTTGAGTCGTCATCAGTGACTGGTGCCGACACCGACACCGACATGGACACTGAAGGCGACAGTGGTGCCGAGATGGATGACAAGACGCCCGTGGCCTGGTCGCGAGCATATTCAGAAGAAGTCGACGATCAGCCGTGGAGCGGCCGACAACATGGCTCTCTGATGCTACCTGCTTTGCTTTCATGACGCTGAGCAAAAAAAAAAGAAAAACTCAAAGAAAAAGAGAAGTTTATTCACATTGGTGGTGACGAGCGGCGTGCATGCCTGCCACAGGCTGTGCGCGTCTCCAGATAGCAATATCACAGGGCAGTTTTATTTTATTGTAAAAAGGGGGCGCAAAGGAAAAGATACCACACGGCTATAACTGTATTACACATCCTACAGGCGTTTCCTTTGGACTTGTCTGTTTTTTATTTTTTAATTTTTTTTTTTTTTGCATGCGAGGACGCGAGTGTGGGAAGAAGCGTGAAGCTTGATTCCCAAGGCGTCATAGAGTTTATGCGCTTGCTTGTACTACTGATATCTTCTAATATAAATCGGTCCATGGCCTCTTCACTACTAATATACACGATACGTCCCAATTGATGTCCTAGTGAAGTGTTCTCTACATTCCCTTGAACTAAGTACATACATGTAGCAAGTACCCGCTATGTAATGAGAAGCTACGACGCATATTACGCAACTTCTATCCTATTCATGATAGTAGACAGGCTTTCCCTATTTGCAACTACTCGTTTCTTAGTCCTTCCCTTCCCTCTTTGGGTTCCACTGCTTTCCTCACGGTCCAAAGTCCACCTACTATTCAGGTGGAGCTTATATTCCTGGTTCGACAAGCCCATTTACACACCCCTTGACTCCTTCCCCTTCTTCTACTTGGATGAAGAACGGATTTGCTTGACTCGTCGTGTCCATGTCCATGTCTATGATCATCCTAGCAAGCCTGTCTGCACTAAGGCCAAAGCTGCCATCATCATTATGTCTTAGTCTAGGGATGAAGAGAAACAAGAACGAGAGGGAAAAGATAGGGAGAGGGAGAGGGAGAGGGAGAGGGAGAGAAAGAGGAAGAGGAAGCTAGGAATCCAAATCCAAGAAGGAGCGCAGTTGAGAAAAAGAGCAGCTGCTTGCTTTTGGTGCTTTCTTTCCGTACCTACTTGATCCAGCAGCCTTTAGCTCTTTGGCAGCCCACCTGGAAACTGCATTTACACTCGCTCGCTTCGCCGTTTGTCCCGCCGTTTGCTCTTTCCCTTTCCCCTTGATACGTTTGAGTCCGAATCCGAGTCTTCGCATGCCTGCCGTCGCCCTTATACCGTTTAAATGCATGCATACCTATGGTATCCTCTGCCCTGCCATTCTCTGTCTGCTCTGGTATTTCCTCTTCTCCCAGCGTCATACACACACTTTCTCTCACTTTAATTTAACCCTCCACCTTCAGCCGCCTCATCAATCACAAGCTCGCCCTCAGCCCCCATTTATATTTCGGGGACGGCTCACTGCCAAGAGCTTAAAACGAACACCCACAGCTTATGCGCCAAGATACAGACTCTCTAGTCCTGTCTTGCGATGGGTGGAGACAATTGGCTGATTCCGTCGACCGACGTCATTGGCGTGCAGAATCTCCGACTGGGAAGAATTAGCCTCCGCAACAGGAAATAAAGATGGTAGCCTGGCCTGGATTTGGACCAGAGCTACCGCCAGAACGACTCTTGAGAGGAGGAGGAATGACATTGAAAGCATCAGCAGCAGCTCTTGACTTCTGGTTTCGTATTGCCCCTGGTTCTCGACTCTGACTCTGACTTTCTCTCTCTCTCTCTCTCTCTCTCTCTCTACATCTTCATTGTGGTGATATAACTTCATTACCTCTTGCTTTATCTTGTCTCTCACTTTTCCCACCTGCCTACCATACTGCCACCGCGTCTATTGTCGAATTCTTGTCAATTCTTATGCTGCTGGTTGCTTGCAGTTGTACAACCACCGCCCAGTTTGGACTTGGACGTGAACTAGCTGAACAGCCAGCTTCGAGCTGCTAATATCTCTTCTCGACATCTTTTCCCCGTCTCCTCGCCATCTCCTCGCCATATACCCTACGCACGCCCACATCTTGACGGCGGCACCATGGATTCCACAAACCGTTCTGCGCCTTCGGCACAGCCCTACAGTGGTCGCAACCGCATTCCCAACATCTCCGAGTTTATGCAACGACTCGACCAGGACAAGGCCCAGCGTGATGCCGAAATCGAAAACTCCACCCAGAAACCCGCAGTGGCTAAGCCAAAGCGCGGCATTCTCAGCAGCTTCACCCAGAACCCAAACGCGGCGCCGGCCCAGGAAATCGAGGATAACACCAGTCCCGATGCGCCCATTTATGATGGAGAAACCCACGCCCATGTGTCAACCAAGAGAAAGAAGAAAGGCTGGCGAACCGTACGGGATCCAGTAACTGGCAAAGACATTCAGATCCAGGATATCGACATGGACTACAAAACTGTGGTTGATGACCCCAAGGTAAGCTGCATCTGTCTATACCCACCGCGCTGTACTTCGTCCCTACTCACCCTCGTCATCTCCCACAGCTTTCCGTCCCCAACGAAAATCTGGGCCTCCCTACTACCGTGCCTGTCAGCTCATCCATGAGTGGAGAAGAGTACCGTCATGCACAGGACATAACCGCTCCTCCGGATCCCATAGAGCCTGGATCCACCTCGGACGTACCCATTGGCAGCGAAAAGACCTCCATATTGTTTTATAAGACGCCCAGTGTCAGCTACGAGCCCATGTTTGAGATGCTCGAGATGCGCGCTAGCTTTCTTGCTCTGGGTCTTTTCTTGGGAATATCTGTCATTGGAAGCTTGTTTGGTGGCAGAATCTGGGCCATGGTCCCGTTGGGCGCCGCAGTTGCTTCTGCTGTGTTTCTTTGGGTCAAGGATCTGATTCGCACTGGCAGAGACCGAGAGTGGGAATCAGAGCGCGAGCGCGGCGAAATGGCGACTGCGAATCTGATCCCCGAGTCTGCCGAGGTGAGTAACCGCGGAGCCCGCTTGAAACGCCCAAGTGTTTTTTGGAAACTAATCATCAGTAGTGGATGAACTCCATACTTGGCCTCTTATGGGGCCTCATCAACCCTGAAATGTTTGCCGGCGTTGCTGACACGTAGGTTCCCCGGCTGTCTCTTGATTACCATTGCACCGAAACTAATACGCAGTGATCTACAGAATCGAAGATGTCATGGTTGCTTCAGTTCCCGGCATCATTGAAAATGTTCGCGTCGCCGACATTTCCCAGGGTTCCAACCCTCTCCGTATCCTCAGTCTCCGGTCCCTCCCTGATAATCACATGCAGGATATCAAGGGTGAGCTGTACAATCAGAACATCAAGACCATGGACCCCGAAGAGCTTGCCGCTATGGAACAATCCGGTGCCTTCTACAACCTCGAAGCATCGGTTGCGTATCATGCCAAGCCATCCGGTAGTGATATCTCGTCCAAGGCCAAGAATATGGGCATGCGCCTTGTTTTTTACCTTGGTATTCGTGGCCTATTTGGTGTTCCACTACCTGTTTGGGTTGAGCTTATTGGCATGGTAGCTACTGTTCGCATGCGCATTCAACTCACACCTGAGCCTCCGTTCCTGAAGACCCTGACCTTCACCCTGATGGGCGTGCCCAAGATTCAGGCCGGATGCACCCCGATGATTGAGCGTGGAGTTAACATTCTAAACCTCCCTCTGATCTCCAACTTTGTCAACTGGGCCATCAAGACTGCGGCCTCCATGTACGTTGCTCCCAAGAGCATGACGCTGGATATCGCGTCTATGCTGACTGGTGATGATATTCTCCGGGACACCACAGCTATCGGCGTCATTTACATTCGCATCCGTCGTGGCATCGACCTCAGCAAGCAGGATCATCGCGGCAGCACTGGCGGTGGTTCCGACCCCTACGTCACCGTGTCATGGAGCAAGTTCTCCAAGCCCCTGTTCTGCACTCGTGTCATCCAAGACTATCTTAACCCTATATTCGAAGAGTCATGCGGTCTCTTGGTGACGCCGGACACAATTGACGCCGACGAGCGTATTTCCTTGGAACTGTGGGATAGTGATCGCAGCTCGGCCGATGATGTTGTTGGGAAGATAGAGCTCAGCATCGAGAGCCTGATGAACAACCCCAATCGCATGTTTGAACAAACCTCGTCTCTCAAGGGCCTCAAGGCCGACAGTAACATGCCGGGCCAGCTCCTGTGGGATGTGGGATACTTTGAAAAAGCTCCTTTTAGAAAGTCGCTGCGCGTTGCTGCTGAGAAGGACATGGAGCGCGAAAAGAAGGAAAAGGAGAAGAAGATGGAGAATATTGAAAAGGAGGAAGAGCACCTTCATGAGCAAGAGGACGAGACTCAGGCGAGCGCACAAATGGCCAAGGTTACCCAAGGGCACCAGCGGCACGACAGCAAGATGATTGATATGCCTCAGTCACCAATCAGTGCTCATCACCCCCAGGCCCAACAGGATGTTGTGGGTGCGCAGGCGATCAACGATGATGCTGTCGCGGATGCTCAATCTGCTAATAGCGCGTCTGGCATGACTGGTGGTAACAGCTTACCTGCTGTGGGAGATGCCAATGTCGAGGAATTCCAGCCTCGGATTGACATTCCTATTTCTAACACCGTTGCTGCTTCGCATATTGTCGACAGCCGTGGTATTCCGAATCCACTAGACCCCGCCGTTGCTCCCAACTCTGCAACGCCCAGCTCTGCGGCTCTAAACTTGCCCGACTCGGGACCGAGAAACTCAGGCCCTAGTCCCGAGGTCCTGATGAATGCCAGCTCTACATCAAAGCCGGCTTCTATTCCCTACCAGCCTGTCAAGGCTGACCGGGAAGCTGAAATGGCTGCCACCACCACGGAGGATGAGAAGCATGCCATTCTTACACCCCCCGACCCGCAGTGGCCTTCTGGAATTCTCAGTATCGTTGTGCATCAAATTGTCGGCTTGGAGCTTGTTAACGTCAAGGGCTCCGTCGGCAAACGCAAGGGCCGCGAGTATGAGCCTGGCCGTCCTGAGGCAGGTTCCATCAAAGAGGAACAGGGAGGCTCGCTGCCTAGTTCGTACTGCACTATCCTGATCAACGATGAGCTGGTTTACAAGACTCGCACAAAGGCCGTCTCATCGCAACCCATCTTCAACGCTGGTACGGAGCAGTTTATTCGTGACTGGACCAGCTGTATCACGACAGTGACGGTGCGTGACTCTCGTAACCGTGAGCACGATCCTATTTTGGGAGTTGTTCCGCTCAAGGTTGCTGAGATTCTTCATAACTCCAGTCAGATTACCCGCTGGTACCCCATTGACGGAGGTATTGGCTTTGGCCGTGTCCGCATCTCGATGCTGTTCCGCAGTGTCCAGCTGAATCTTCCCCCTAAACTGCGCGGCTGGGAGGTTGGCACCTTTGAGTTTACCTCCAGCAAGATGTCCGCGGTCAACTATGTCACTAAGCACCGGCCTAAGCTTCGCCTGCGTACTGGCGGTTCTTCGGCTGCTGTTGGCAGAGAAATGTGCACGGTTCTGGACGACAAGGGAAGCATTGAGTGGGACATTAGCACCCACGGAAAGCATGACCATGCCGTTCTTCCTGGCCTGCGTCTGCCCGTACGCTACCGCTATCGATCTCCTATCTTTATCGAGTTCTGGCAGCCGCGCAAACACAGCCCGGATGCCTTTGCGTCTCTATGGCTTCAGGATATGGCGGATCTGGAGGATAACAGCTTCGACATTCCCATTTGGAAGTGTGATAATCAAACGCGCCTCTCACAGAACTACATTACCGAAGAAACAGCCAAGGACGCTCGTGATATCGAGCTAGAGGAAGTTGGCCGTCTGCGATTCACAGGAAGGTTTTCTGCTGGCACAGACAGGGACCATATTCGCTTTGTCACTTCAGATTCTCTTCGGGAGACTATCGAAACATGGGAGGCATGCTATGCCGAGGGCGCCCGGAGCGAGTCTGTTGATGTGGCCATACCGGAGTCTGCACAAAGGCTGCACAAGGCCGCAGAGCGCGAAGAGGAGCGGAAGGTGCGCAACTCAATGCGGTCGTCAATCAGCAACCGCAGATCGAGCAGCCAAGCCATCCCGGAAGAGGATGACGAGGAGGGCAGAAGCGGAAATGGGGGAAACCCATGGATTGCCCATGATGGCACAGATTGGAGCCGTGCTTTTGGCGAGGATCCTTCGCAGCTCATGGCTGGTTCGCGGGCGCGCAGCAGCACGACCGTGTCGGAGGGTGTATCGTCGCTTTCTTCGCATGGACACTCGGAATTGTATAGCATGCCATCGGGCGGGGGGCAGTACAATGATGCTGTGCAGGCCGATGGCAGCATGGGCGGAGTGCCGAATGTCAACATGAGTGGCGCTGAGAGCGGCGCTGTAGCTGATGTTGCTGATGTTGCTGGTGGCAGCCAATATGTTGTCAATCCCCGGGCCGGCGCCAACACCACTGTTGTTGTTGACCACGCTGCAGCCGGTTCCTCGAGTCAGCAGCCTCTGGCGGTCTCTAACAGCATGTCATCATCGTCCACAGTGCCACCGCAAAGCCCGGGCAGCCACGATGGCAATGGCAATGGCCATGGCCTGTCCAGCCCTAACCAGGGCGTTCACGCCACTGCCGAAGGTGACTCAGACAAAGACTCCAAGAATCCACTCAAGCTGATCAAATCTTACAAAAGCCGCAGCCGAGATCTGCATCGTGTAGAGCGCGGGCTGATGCAATGGAAGCCGATGCGGAACATCCGGTTTGCCAAAGACGAGGCGATTTACGCGGCGCGGAGGGTGAAGAACCTGGGCTCCTTGAACGGGCGGACGCCGGATGTTGAGACGGAGATTTCGAACAACAAGTGAGGGGAAATGAGGGGAGATGAGGGGGGAGGGGGAGGGCGACGGGAGGAAGGCCGAGCTGTGTGCATATTATTTATTGCAGTATTTATATTTACTTTTAATTCAGCATGAGATGAGGCCCCTCTGGTACGTACCGTTCTGCCTATTTTGGCACTTACACAGATGAAAAAATGTGCGATAAGATAAGGTTGTGCAGCTGACAAGATAAGCGCTTATCAGCAGTGCGGCACTGCTGCCAGCAGCTGGCGCCAGCTGTCAGCCCTTCGAGAATTTTCAACTGTTTTTTTTTCTGGCACTTCTTCACCAACACAAGCAAAAAAAAAAAAGAAAAAAGAAAAGAAAACTTGCAAGCAGGAAGGCGTCGGTGAAGAAACAGCACATCCACCGCTCTCGATTTCCCCTCTTCTTGCTGTCTTCTTTTTCTTCTTCAGCCATCTTAGTATTCCGCAATCATGGCGACTCCAACGCTGGCGGAAAAGCTGGACAAGATCAAGTCTCCTGGTCTGCAGAGCCAGCAGAAGGTTAGTCAGTCCGTCCGTCGGTCCGGGTGCCGGATGCCGGGTGCCGCCTCTGGCCTACGCCCCCGCCTGCACCCGCCATCACGATCGCAGTGTCTCCTGATCATCTGACCCCGCGCTAACTCTCTCCATCTCCCTCTCTCTCTCCAGAACGTCGTTGTGCTTTCGGCTGTCGAGTCGACCATCAAGGAACAAAATGCCACCCCCACCCCAACCGCCTACTTCGCCGCCCTGCTGGCCCTGCTCAACCAGAGCATGGCCAACGGCAACGCCAACCCCGAAATCACCTCCTCTGTCATCTACCTGCTCGACGTCGTGACGCCCTTTGCGCCCCAGCCCATTCTGCGCGCCAAGTTCACGGCCGTGCTGACCTTTGTTGCGCCCGTGCTGCTGCTGCAGGACGGCGAGCCCAGCCTGCTGCGCTCCTCCATTGGCTGCCTCGAGTCGCTGCTGCTTGCCCAGGACGCTGCCGCCTGGGACCTGCCCGTCACCGAAATCAGCCCGCGTCGTGCCGTGGCCGGCCTGCTGCACCTGTCGCTCGACCAGCGGCCCAAGGTGCGCCGCCGCGCCCAAGACGCCCTGACCCACGTGCTGCGCAACCCGCCGCCTAGCCCGTCTCTGGACCACCCGGCCGCGGACATGTGCGCCCACACCGCCATGAAGAGCCTCGAGGACCTGGTGGCCAAGAGTGCCCAGCTGCGCAAGCAGAGCAAAAAGGCCGACGCCCATGACCCCACCCTGATCCACGCCCTACAGCTGACCAAGACCGTGGCCCACGCCTCTGGCGGCTGGCCCAGCAAGACCATCGAGCCGCTGTGCGAACTGCTCCTCGGCATTGCCAAGACTGGCAACGAGTACATGGTCATGGCCGTGTTCGACATCTTTGAGGTTATCTTCGCCGGCATGACCGACCAGGCCATGTCGGCCAAGCTGCCGCGTCTGATGGAGATCATCTCCGAGCTGCAGCCGGCCGAGAACGACACCCAGCTGGTGCCGCCGTGGGTGGCCATCCTGTCGCGCGGCTACGAGGTTTCGGCCCAGCTCGAGCCCGACGAAACCTTCCAGAAGCTGCCGGAAATCTTTGCTCTGGTGGCCCGCTTCCTCGAGTCGCCGTCCGAGAGCATCCGCATCTCGGCCTCGCAGTGCCTCGTTTCCTTTGTGGCGACCTGTGTGCCCAAGCAGACGATTCTCGAGCCGTCTGTCTTTGACCAGAAGGTGCTGGAGAGAGTTGCCAAGATCGCCGAGTCGCTGCTCAGCGTGCAGTACCAGGCCGCGTGGATGGAGACCTTTACCGTGCTGGCCGCCATGTACGACGCCCTGCGCTGGACGGCCTACCCCGTCATGATGGGCATCACCAAGACCATTGGCGACATCCGTGTGCATGGCGCCTTCCAGAACAAGGCCAAGGCTGACGAGGTCATTGGCAAGGCCATCCGCGCCATGGGCCCTGAGCCCGTGCTGTCCGTCATGCCGCTCAACCTGGCCAAGCCCGTCAAGGGCCAGCCCGGCCGCGCGTGGCTGATGCCGCTGCTGCGCGACTACGTCAGCAACACCAACCTGGCGCATTTCAAGGCCGAGTTCGTGCCGCTCAGCCAGGTCATGTACCAGCGCGTCATGGAGCACCAGGGCGAGCGCACCATGGAAATCAAGATCTTTGAGACCCTGGTGCAGCAGACCTGGTCGCTGCTGCCAGGCTACTGCGACCTGCCGCTGGACCTGACCGTCGCCTTTGACCAGGAGTTTGCCGAGCTGCTGGCCAACCTGCTGTACTCGCAGCCTGAGCTGAGAATGGACATTTGCCGTTCCTTGCGCATGGTGGTTGAGTCGAACCAGGCCATTGCCTCGATCGACAACGACGACGAGCAAGAAGAAGAAGAAGAGGAGGAGGAGGAGGACCTAATCCTGCAGAGCCGCGTCTCGCGTGCCCAGGCCAAGAAGAACCTCGAGTACCTTGGCGGCTTTGCCGGCAACATGCTGGCTGTGCTGTTCAACGTGTACACGCAGACCCTGCCGCAGAGTCGCGGCCCCATTCTACAGACCATTAATGCGTTCCTAAGCATCACGCCCGAGGCAGAGCTGATGGAGACGTTTGAGCGCGTGAGCCAGATGCTTGCCGTCGAGCTCAACAACAGCGTGCCCAAGGAGGACAAGGAGAACAACAAGACCCAGAAGAAGGACACTCTGCCGTCAACGTCGCAGACCCTGATGGATCTGGTCATCACCATGTCCATCTACATTCCGCGTGCCAGCTTCAGCGCGCTCTTTGAAATTGCCGCCGTCGTCATCTCCCGAGGCACTGAGCCCCAGCTCCAGAAGAAGGCGTACAAGCTGATCCCCCGCCTGGCTGAGTCTGCCACGGGCCAGGTGGCCCTGAAGGAGCGCAACGCCGAGCTGCAGGAGCTGCTCGTCTCCAGCGCCAGCAAGGTGTCGGCGCCCGCGCGCCGCGAGCGCCTGGCTGCCATCAGCGCACTGCTGCCGTTTGTGCCGGCGTCGGACCTGCACTTTATCCCGGCCATTCTCAGCGAGGTTGTCATCTCATGCAAGGAGAACAACGAGCGCGCACGTGAGACGGCCTACGGTCTGCTGGTGCAGATGGGCCAGATCATGGCCAATGCCAACGGCGCCCTGATCCAGAACGCCAAGGTGGCGCATATGCCCGACGACTCGCCCGCCGTTCCGGCTACCATGGAGGAGTACTTCACCATGGTCAGTGCGGGCCTGGCTGGCAGCACACCGCACATGATCTCGGCCACAATCACGGCGCTGAGCCGCATACTCTACGAGTTCAAGGAGGATATTGGCGTGCAGACGCTGGCCGATCTGGTACAGACCATGGACCTGTTCCTGACGTCCAACAACCGCGAGATTGTCAAGTCGGTGCTGGGATTCATCAAGATCTGCGTCATCAGCCTGCCGCTTGACCTGGTGACGCCGCGTCTGCAGTCTCTGGTGCCTAACATTATTGTGTGGAGTCACGAGCACAAGGGCCACTTCAAGTCCAAGGTCCGGCACATTCTGGAGCGCATGGTGCGGCGCTTTGGCTACGACGCCATCTACCGCAACACGCCCGAGGCCGACCGCAAGCTGATTGTCAACATCCGCAAGACCAAGGAGCGCAGCAAGAAGAAGAAGCAGGCCGAGAAGGACGCCAACCGCGAGGGCGGCGACGACAGTGATGAGGACGCTGACGGCCACAAGTACGAGGACGCCTACGACCAGGCGCTGTACAGCAGCGACAGCGACAACGACGGCGGCTCCGACGGCTCCGACGACAACGACGGCGGCGAGGCCGGCGCAGGCTCGCGCTCGCGCGGCGGCAACAAGAAGGGCGGCAACGCGTATATTATCGAAGACGACGACGAGCCGCTGGATCTGCTGGACCGCCGCGCGCTGGCCAGCATCTCAAGCACCAAGCCGGTCAAGCTGCGCAAGCCAACCAAAACCAAGGCCAAGACCGATCTGGACGGCAAGCTGATCCTGGGCCAGGACAACGACAACGATGTCGAGATGGACGTTGACGGCGGCGACAACGACAACGCAGGTGCCGGCGGCGAGTCGGGCGTCGGCGCTTACGTGGCCGCGCTCAAGAGCAAGGACGCCGGTCGCCGGATCCGCGGCGGCAAGCTCAAGTTCACCAACAAGCGCGCCAGCGGCAACGACTCGGACGACGAGGGCGGCGACGAGCCCATGGCCGACAGCACAATGGCGGCGGCGGCGGCGGGAGCCATGCGGTCACAGCAGAGAGGCCGCGGAGGCCAGTTTGGCGGCCGCGGTGGCGGTCGTGGCGGTGGTCGTGGCGGTGATCGTGGCGGTGGTCGTGGCGGATTTGGCCGTGGCGGTGGCGGCCGTGGCCGTGGCGGAAGCGGTGGCTTTGCAAATGGCCGCAGAAGTCTGGGCGGCGAGCGCAGACGCGGCGGCGGGTCGTTTGGCGGCGGCGTCATGAAGTCGCCGAGACACAACAAGTAGGCGACGGGGGAGATGAGAGGCGTCTCATGTTTCGTGTTTCCTGTCCGTGTTCGTGTCTGTGTCTGTGCTCTTCTTTTGTGCTCTTCCTGTTGCTGACGACCCGATCTTTATGCTACGACCAACTCAAAACTCGCGCCTTTGCTTTGTTGTTCCTGTTCTTTTCCTTTTCTTCTGTATTTCTTTCCTTGTCACGTCTGTCTCATGCAATCTTTCTATGCCCAGAAGATTTACTTTAGTTTAGCTGCTGATGCAAAAAGTTTTATTCTTATAAGCCACCGGCCAACGGTTTCGTGATACATGTATTGTGTCTGTGTGTGTGTGTATGTGTGTTGGGGGCAGAAGGAAACAAAACACTGGCTTGTCAAAGAAGAGGAAGAAGAAGAAAAGAAGAGAAAAGAAGAGAAAAGAGAAAGAAATACAGAAGAAAAAGAAAACGCCCAACACACGATAGAAGAACCCTTGCAAAGATAACCCGAGAACGCCGCACGAACCACCAGCCTGTACAGCAACAGGCAGACAGACACCAAGAACTAGGACGCCCCTCAAGCCCCGAGCTCAAGCCTCGAGCCTGGCCTGGCCTGGCCTGGCCGGCGCCACTTTAGCGGAACTTGCTGAAGATGACGGCAAAGATCAGCAGCACCAGAATGGTGATGATGGAGATTGTGATGATGCGGTTGGTGGCCATTCTGGGTGGCGCGTGGTTAGCCTCGGGTATTCACAGACAGACAGCCAGACAAATGTCAAATGTCCACACTTACCTCCGTGCCATTCCCCGCAGCGTCTTTACACTGCGATCGACATATCCCTCGCTCTGCAGCAGCGTATCATGCGTGTGCTGTATCGTCTCGCGTTGGCGGTGCAGATCCGCCAGCGTGCTCGCGCCCAGCGCCTCTGTTTCGACGGCGAGCGCCTGGCTGGCCTTGAGCCGCTGCGTGCTGCGGTCCAGGCGGTCGGTGCCTGACAGCAGCTGCTGGCGCTGCTCGAGCTGCACGTCCGAGGTGCTGCCGCCGCCGGGGCTGTCGGTGTATCGCGAGCCAAAGAGCGCCGCGCGGTCGTCGGCTAGTGTGCGCAGCTTGCGGCGCTGGCGGTCAATTTCGGATTCGTAATTGCGCAGGCGCTGGTTGACCTTGGTCTTGGCGGTGGCGGGAATGTTTTGCTTCTCGAGGCGCATTTGGCCCATCTGTACGGGGAGCGGGGGGAGGTCAGCTTTCTGGGTGTCTGGCTTGGGGTCTCCGATCTCCGATTTGGAGTCTCCGGCTTGGCGTCTCCGGCATAGACACCACTTGACTCTTCCAACTTACCAGCTCATCGGCCTCCTCCATCGCCCGCTCAGCCTGGGAAATGGCGGCTTTGCGAGGCTCGCCCGACAGCTCGGGGATTTGCTCCAACTTCTGGTTCAGGTCTGTCTGGACCAGCTTGAACTCGGCCTCGTACGAGCCAAAGAGCTCAGAGCCGATATCAGTGTCGAGAGGGTTGGACATTGTGGGTGGATGTAGCAGCGGCGGAGGACGGGGAACGGAAGACGGAAGACGGAAAACAGAACACGGGCTCGGTGTGGAATCGGACAAACTGGTAGTGAGTGCGTGAGCTGTATTGTCGCAATACAAACACAGGCAGCGATAACGTCAACAAAGGAGAACGAAGGCTTATCGCGCGGCTGGAAATAAGAGATATCACAAAGAAACAAAGGTACAAAGGTACAAAGAGACACAAGCCCAAAGACAAACAGACAAAAGAGACAAAGCGATACAAGTGCGGCAGACAAGAAATGCGCTTAATCATCAATCGAGAACTTCGTCGTCACGCCGTTTCCGTCCCGCAGCCACCCAAGCCGCGATCCTACCGCCGCTGCCTTGTTCTGTCACGTGACTCTCATAGACCCTTGCTTACTGGCCTCCGGTAACCCTTGATCCGCAATCATTTTTTTCTTCTTCTTCTCCACAAATAATCCTGCCCCACACGCCTCTCCTACTATAAATACTGCGCCAGCGCCCCCTCGTTTCTTGATTCAATCTCTTTCCTTCTTTTCTTCTTCATGAAAGTTGCACCCGAATATGAAGAAACAATGACTCCGCACGCACCTCACTGGCCGCGGAGTTGAATTAGACGGGGAGAACAATTGCTATTTCAGGCCACGCTGTCTGGGACTTGCCTCACGGCTTGTTTCAGGCGGTGGGTTCCTGTAGGCCCGGCGCTTCTAAGAATTGGTTTCTCTCTTTTTACAGATTCCAGTCCCGTTGAGTGTTCGACATTTCTCCAAAAGAAAATATGACTTGTTACAATTGTTGTAGTGGGCTGTGCCAATGATACTATGGCCATATTGCCCTCTGGTCCTGTTGAAGCCTCCAGTTCCAACCGGACAACCCACATGTGGGTTGTCTGGCTGGGTTTCAGTGTGTCTGTAACCCTAATGTATATATACGCAAGGGGTTACCGTCTAGCATCACCGAACTCTCACTGCACAAATGCCGTTTCTCAAATCTCCATCTTGCCCATAGGATCAAATGTTCACTTCAAACACTCACTTCAATTACTCACTGTGTACATTCATCATTCCTTCGTATCTCCGTCATTTCTATCCTCTTCGAATACATTGCTATCATTAAAGTGCACCATGTTACACAAAAATACACCGACAGCCCCGTGACAGCTGCCGCCAGCTGCCAACTGACTGTCCAAGCCCAAACAACATCTGACGATACTTTTTCCAAGCCGCCTGTTTATCGCAGATCAAGTTGTACCTGCGTACCTGGGAACTCTCACATTGAGACAGCTCAACCAACCAACCCCGGTCATGAACTATCTACGGACGCCCTTTCAGCGTCTGCCGCGCACAGCCCGCCAATGGTCATGCGCTTTTTGCCAAATCACTAGCCGTACCGCACCGCGCCGCTTCGCCTCATCTCTCCCCCCATCAACGCCAAAGCAAGCTGCGCCGAATGTCTCGACAACCACTCCCGGGACCGCCCCGCGCCGGCGCCAAGGCCAGCCTACAATGCAACAGGTTCAGGACTACTACCGCAACAAAAACCGAACTGCCATGTATGCGCTCCTCCCCGCTCCCCGACGGTGGTGCTTTGCGCATTTCCGTCTGCGGCGAGCTTCATATGTGAGGCGGTTCTGGCTGACATATTTTGAAGGAACTATACGCTCAGCATGGTTCTGATGACTATTGCACTATCTTACGGCTCTGTGCCTTTGTACAAGATGGTATGCCGACCGCGTCGCTCCTAGACCTGCCTCTTATATGTCCCCCCCCCAAGCTAACCAACCATCTTCACAGATCTGCCAAACCACGGGATGGGGTGGCCAGCCCATCAGAGTCCACGGCGGCCCTGGCTCCAACGACGAAGACCTTAGCAAGCGGCTAGTTCCCGTCACTGACGTACCGCGGATAAGAGTCACCTTCAACTCATCCGTATCCGATGTCCTGCCGTGGAAGTTCACCCCGCAGCAGCGCGAAGTGCGCGTACTTCCTGGCGAGACTGCTCTGGCCTTTTATACTGCCACCAACAAGAGCGACGAGGACATCATTGGTGTTGCCACGTACAGTGTTACGCCGGCGCAAGTAGCGCCCTACTTTTCCAAGATTCAGTGCTTCTGCTTTGAAGAGCAGAGACTGGCTGCGGGCGAGACGGTGGACATGCCCGTGTTCTTTTACCTCGACCCCGATCTGTTGAATGACATCAACATGAAGGGCGTCCAGACCGTCACCCTGAACTACACATTTTTCAGTAAGTCCCGGTGCCGAATTGCTTCCCACAATCACCGTATGCTAATCTGCCGACCCAACAGAGGCCAAGTACGACGACAATGGCACCTTTAAGGCTCCTAGCTCTGCCCCTCTCCGAGAGTCTCTATAAAGCAAGTGGCTTTGTATTTTAAAAAAAAGAACAGGGATATATATATATCTGTATTTATTGAACTCGACAGCATGAAATCTCCAGTGCATCAATATTACTTCTGTATGCTGCATCCCCCCAGTATCCTGCCGTATGGCCATGTCTAGGTTGGCCCAGCTGTCGTCAAATTAAAGTGGGGCCAGACGCCGCCACGTTTATCTAGCGCCACATTAAGAAACGCCTCAATACCTTGATGAAGCCCAAAGGTCACGTGTGAGAGGGCTATCTCCGTATCAGATCCACTTCGAGCTCCACACACGAATTCTTTAGCGACTTGGCTTTTTTTTTTGCAGTGGGACAAAAACTTTGAAGAAAATTTGAAGCTTGAAATCTTGTTCTCTTGATTCTCCTTCAGCAGCATCAACGACTCCAACGCCTCCAAAATGAAGTCCTCTCGCAGTATGTTTTAGCACCTGCTCCACACGCAAATAGTGTGACAAAACCGCACTGCGTGCAGCCTGACTAACATGTCTTTTCAGCCGTTTCCGACTCCCGCCGCAAGGCCCGCAAGGCTCACTTCAGCGCTCCCTCCAGCGTCCGCCGTGTCATCATGAGCGCTCCCCTGTCCAAGGAGCTCCGTGAGAAGTACAACGTAAGTTGACTTGCCATTCGCCTCTTTCATTGACACAAGCCATGGTCTAACTTGACTTTCTTCTGCAGGTCCGCTCCATCCCCATCCGCAAGGACGATGAGGTCATTGTCAACCGTGGCTCCTTCAAGGGCCATGAGGGCAAGGTCACCTCCGTGTACCGTCTCAAGTACGTCATCCACGTCGAGCGTGTCACCCGCGACAAGGTCTCTGGCCAGTCCGTCCCCGTCGGTCTGCACCCCTCCAACGTCGTCATCACCAGCCTGAAGATGGACAAGGACCGTGAGGCCATCCTGGAGCGCATCAAGGTCGGTCGTGACCTGCGTGCCAAGACCAAGGCCACCGCTTAAGTGGTTCTCTTGGTAGACAAAGAAAGAAAAAACTCGACAACGGCGCATCTTGACGACGGCAACCGAAAAAAAAGACCAAAAAAAACTTCACACGAAACGGACATGCGACCCATTCATTGGCGACGATTGCAACGGACGGACACGGCACGTCATTTATATTGACGGATACGGCGTTTGGGAATATCAAAATCGGGAGTGTTTTTAGCAATCCACTCATAAATTGAGAGAGATACCAAGAATATCTCAATGGCCGTTTCACACTTTGCTCAGTCATGCTGGTGAAGCGCTCCATGGGAGGTCCTCCCGAAGCCGAACATGACTGCCTTGCTTCAATCTCTCGTCGAGTTTCCCCGGAACAATCCACATGGATAATAGCCATGCTCTCTCTCTTTCTCTCTCCCTCCCTCCCTCTCTGCTTTGCGCACTACGCTTCCCCATTCCAACTCCATTCCCAGGAGCTGGATGTGTGGACTCGGCCTGCAGATGGAGAGGGAAAAAAACAAAGAGAAGCTGGTCGTGGTCGTTCGCAAGAACTCAGAGATGCATTGCAGATTCATGTTCATCAACTGGCTTTGATATGACCTGCACCATGTCGTGCATGTAATATGTGTGTATATGTATGTGTTTGGTCAAACTAACCAACGCAGATGACGGTAAAAAACCACTACCTCTGACCCGGTCTTTATGTTTTCCTGCAAGGCTTGCCCTTTGCATTCACCCGCCACTTGCTTCATGATGACATCCGTCTGTACACGAGATCATCACTGCGTGGTTGACCATTTATTCATGGTATCACATTGGATGCAAAAAAAAAAGGTAAGACAGACTGCCGTGAATGACCAACCACCAACCAGCCCTTGCACTTGTAGAAATCACCCACAAACATGCACGCTATCAATCACCTTGTAGACTACAACTCCGTTGGTTCTCGAGGTAAACGAATGGCGAAGAACAAAGACCCCAGACTGGAATTCATGAATCCTCCTTTCTGGTCTCTTCGAAGACCCTCCGTCCTAGTTCCACCGGACTGAGATTTTGATGTAGAGAGACAACTTTCAGCAACACATTTTGTGATAAAATCAATATATTAAAATATGCCATCGTCTGTTGGTGATAGTCATGTGGTCGATTAAAAATGGTAAAAAAATATACGCGTCATGCATAGCGTCGTCCTCCCACAAAACAATACCCTGTATATAAACGCACCCTCTAACAACAAACCTTGTGATAAGTAATGTGGCTATCTTGATCGTGACCCATAAGGGAAGCTAAGCAAATAGCGAGCAATAATCCAAAAAAAGGGGATAAAAAGAAAGAAGAGGTTGTACCCTGTGTTTGGCACAAAATCACAACCTTCAAAACGGAACTCCGAGGCCGCTCGGAGGGAGGTTCTCAATGCCACGGCGAAGCTTGTCTCGGGGTCCAGCTGGCGTCGCTTGCTTGGGCTCAGGAGACCTTTCGGTAGCAATCGCAGCTTCGGAAACTGCGGCGGGCGAGGCAGACTTTTGAGCCGCGAGAGCGTGCGCCGACGACGCAAGAACATCGCCAGTGGCAGTCCAGTTGACAGTCATGTTTGGGCTATACACAAGAGCACGAGTTAGCGAGTCCCGGAATAAAACAGTCAAGCTGATGTGCTACTTCTCACCTTGTCTTTTCATCTGTAGCCTTGGAAGACAGAGGCAGACGCTTAACCTCCAGAGTTGAGTCGTCGCTCTTTTCGTGATGCGAAGTGCTGGAGGAACCAACAAAAGTGACAGACTCAGACTGTGAAGTGAAAAAAGTAGGGTTAGCCATGTTTCGACCGAAACCAAAAAAGAATATCAATCTTGTGAACAAGAACTGCTTACCTGATGAGAAGCGCTGGCATCCAGTGAAACCTCACTACCAGCCATCGTCGACTCAGACGTAGTCACTTTCTTGTTGTAATCCTCCTCGCGGCTGGACCGGCGACCCCAGGCACGAGAAGTGCTAGTGCCGGAGCGTCCACTATGACGAATCTTAGGAGGAGAGGCAAAATAAAAGTCCTTGCCGTCAAACTTTGGAAGGCCACGAAGAGCAGACTGAGGAGCACGTCCCCAGTACAAATGGCGAGCACGAACTTCCTCCTCAGTTAGTGGCCGGCGATAATGAAAGCCATTCTTCATGGCATTCTGTTCATCCATACCAGGAAGTAGCTCACCCTCGAGGTAGGGCTTGACCGTTTTTTTTAGGGATTCAACGGCAGAAGAACCTCCCGTCGAGAGGCGAGAGCTAGACGAGACAGGTCGGCTAGACGCGGCGGGGGTTTTCTTGACCGGCTCAAACGCCTCAGTAGCATCAACAACAACAATAGGCTCGATGCTTCCGCCACCAGAAGCCTTGTGCCCAGGGTTCTGGGGCTTGAAGGGAGGAGCTGTGGGAGCCATCGACGAAGAGCCAGAAGCCATGAGCTTGTCATTGCCATGGTGAGTGTTTGACTCGCTTTCACTGCTCGTGTTGCGCATCGCATTGCTCTTCAACGAGCGTGCAGCCTTGGAAGTAGCAAGAGGCTGCTTGTGCGAGTCACTGCGGACACGACGGGATTCCTTGCGGCTTAGAGGGGCCGATGATGGGTGGGCAGACGCGGTAGACTTGACCTTGCTCCTTGGCTCAACCTTGGGATAATGGAGTTCTTCAAACTCAAGCTGGCTGGGAAGTGCTTCTTCCAATCCCTTGATCGCGTCACGGATTTCAGCAGCCCGCTGCTCCATTAGAGGGACGTCAATCTGATGCATATTGTACTTGAGCTGATCTTCAACACGACGCAAGTTAGTGCGCAGGGAATCCAAGTGGGCCTTGCTGATTTGACTGGGGCGAATCGATGAGACGGGAGGGTTCAGAGGAGCCTTGAGGGCGCTGGAGCCGACAACACTAGAGTCGTCAGAGGTAAAAGCGGGCATGGTGTCACTTCGCTGGCGGTTGGCAGCGGCGAGTTGCTGTGTTGCAGGCATGCCTGGCATACCAAAGAAACCCGGGGGAGACATAGTTGCACCCATAAAGGGATTGGGGACGTATCCTGGTCCTGCCATCATACCCGGAACTCCATATGGGAACTGGCCTCCCCAAGGGTTCATCCAGCGATTCTGAGGCATATAGCGAAATGCATCAGACTGTTCATTGGGTGCGGAATCACAAGCCGCAGACGAGATTCCATTGGGAGACTGTTGATCATTTTGATCAGAGCTAGAGGAAGTTGAAGCCTTGGGCTTGGGAATGATGCCTGGAATAGGGCTGGGCATGGCACCCAAGACTCCAAGACCATAGGGAGACGGGAACGGAAGAGCCATCATACCCGGAGTAGGAAAGCCAAAGTGCGGATGAGGGGCAAAGGTGGATGAAGGAAAGCTGGGATAAAAGGGGCTGTGTGGAACACTAGACGAGGGACGAGCTTGGGCTTGGCCGTCAAGATTGATTTCCTTGTCACGGGCAAACTTGGGAGTCGGAGAAGCAGGAGGCTTTGTGTTGGGGACGATACGGCCACCAGCAGTTACTCGGACATGGGTGGGCGACACAACAGCCTTGTAAAAGCGCTGAAAGCCTTCCTCCTTTTGAGCTGCCAAGGTAGGAGGGGCACGGAATTCGTGAGAATGGCCATGTAGTGATGACTGAGCCTGTGGATTGGTGTGGGAGGGCTGGTTAGAATTCAGGTGTGACTGGGTCGAATCACCCGACGACTGTCTCATGCGGCTGCCATGGAAAATGTTCTTTGACTTGGAAGGATGGCTTTCCTGTGAGTCAAGTGGCTTTCGCAGATTTGAATCCGAGATGCTGCCATCTCCGGAAAGCTCGCTGCTTCGAGAGGCGCCAAGAAGTCCTGCTTCACTGAAGTTAGCAGGGAGGTTGCACCAGGTTTGGTTACACGGCGTAACCATGTGTAACACCAAAAGGCCCCACTTACACAGACCAGCGTCATGAAGGGGCTTGAACATGTTTTCAAGAAGCTTGGTCTCCATCTTTTCGGGACGGAGCTTGAGAATGTCTTCAGGAGTATAAGTGAGAAGAGCCATTTTTGACTTGATCGTGGTTACAGACAGGAAGACAACTGTGGTCGCCGAAGAGAATCGTGGGCGTCAATAGGAGTCTAGATGCTGCAGAGCATGAGAGAAGCATTAGTCACAGACGTGTGGACGAAACGAGGCAAAGATGCTTACTGTGAGGGGGGACTGCTAATGGATATACAGATAGTGGTGGTTTGTGACAACTAGTAACACCGAATCTCTGCTCAAACCAAAGTCCAGCCAAAGAGCAGCTGGGAATTTCAGACCAAGAGACTTGAAAGCACAGAAGACTGGGCTAGAATATGCAAGTCACTCACGGTAAGACAGCTGGAGCGAGCAGTAAAATTGCAAAGGCTTCAACTACTGAGTAGAGGGGAAACAAGATGTTGATGGGCACAGCAAAGCACCAAGAAAGGCCGCATCTATGCAAGACTCTAGGCGGCAGCAAGAAAGAAAAGGAAGGACTAAAGACAGGAGGCGCGTTTAAAGGGTGCAAAGCAAAGAGAAGCGAAAAGGGGAATATTTGTATTTTGCAGAAGAAGACGAAGTTGTGGGAGAAGAAGAAGAAAGAAAAAAAGAAGCTGGACGAAATGTGAGTGCAGAGAAAAGAAGGAAAAAGAAGAAGAAATACAAGAGGAGAAAGGCTGGCTGTAAAAGTCTTTGCGGACAGAGTGGAGAGCCCCGTTATGTATTGGGGAAAGAACCTGCGATGCAAGCAAACGCGGTGTTTTCCTGTTGCCCAGACCGTCAACATGAACTATCGTGAGGGGGGAAGGAACCCAGTTCCTGCCTCCTTGGCACCTCCGGCCACACTGCCCACCTGCCATTCAAGTGTCTGCACCTGCTTGTTTGGTTTTCTGTGGGGGCCTTTTTTTCTTTTCCGAATGTACACACAGAAATCCCAGTCTACTGGCTTTCTTTTCGTTTGCTTCTGGGAAGGAGCAACATCTGGATTTGACAAGCACGGAAAGCATACGCCTACGGGCTTTGATAACCGGTGATTTTTGCTGGTGCAGCTACGCACGCAAATCAGCATTCTGTGGTATGTAGTGGAAACTGCTTAAAACTCCGATACCCAAAATGGAAGTAGCAACAATGAGAAGCACGCCATCTTAGCAGAGAGAGCAACAACTCAGGCAGGACTCTTGATAGCGGCAAAATAAGTATGCATATATCGATGCGGCATGTGATGGCTGAAATATGCCAGCGCGGGGTTTGTTTTGATGTAAACAATCAAATCAAATGGAACGGTAAAAGTATGGGGTTTTCCTTCATTTGCATGTTACACAGGCCAAGCCAAGCCGCAAACCCCAGGACTAATCAATCCCATTGTGCTAGTCCTTGACTATACATAACAATGGTAAATAACAAGACACAAGGCTTATCCATTCGACGCTAGACTTTTCCATTCGTGAACATTACATGGATTACGTCATAGTATGTAGGCTATACAGAAAACAGGGTGAGGGAAGGTATCGCTGTATGAGACGCCCTCCAACACCAGCTGCCCATCAGGGTGCTCAAAAAGCCTTAAATCCAAGGCCCCGAAGCCAAAATATCTCATACACCCCAAAGACCAACAAACGCCAAGCAAGAACACACCACACAAGAACGAGAAGAGAAAGAACAAAGATGTAAAAACAGAAGGAGCAGGAATAGCAAGAGCCAAAGTTGCAGTGGGAGAGCACCCAACTGCTGCTGTTGGAAACGGTCGGCAATAGATAGAGAGTCGACAGACCAAATAGGAAGGCGTGTATGTTTTTTTTGCGTAAGCAGTTGGCCCAGAACTGCAAGTACTGAGTTCGGCATCCCGCAAGGAATCGCAGTATGACCAATGACGAAGGCCTCTTCTTAATAGTCGTCCTCCATCTCTGGGTTAGGGTTTGGGTGAGGGACGGGTGGCTTTGGCTGGGGTCTAGGGTTGCTCGATTTGTTGATTGAAGACGAAGACATGTTGATAAAAGGCGCAGGCAGAGACGTTTGTGACAAGGAGAGGAAGAGGGGGAAAGAGATTATGTCAGAAATAGTGATTAGGCAAGAACAACAGAAGAAAGGATACCAGAACGGGAAACGAAAAAAGGCACTCGCCCTAAATGGAGCAATGAAGGAGCAGGTTCGACTGCTCTTATACCAGTCAAGAAGCAAAGCCAGGCCACCTATCTATCACACAGCCGATCGCACAGCGGGGGACCAGTCAAGACAGGGTCTACATGGCCCCAGCTTGTACATGTGTGATTGGTTGTCTCTGTGATGTACAGAGAAGATACACACATGTCGCACATATCGATGAGTGCTGGGTGCTAGGTGCCGGGTTCTGAGTCGCAGCAACGTTCCAGGAATATTATTGGAAGTGGTGCGCACTGACTTGATGCTACGACACGCCATGGGCGACCAGGGCAGATCGATACACAGAGCATGCGAGATATCAGTAGATTCTCAGGTCGGCGATGACGTCATCGGGATACATAAACTACTGTTAGAGCCCGTAGTAGTAGTAGCAGTAGCATGTTGGTTGTCAACAGAGCAATAGGGATGTGCCGTAGTACATATCTGCAACATATGAAATACTGCTTCTTACATACACAGACGCATATGGACATTCACACACATGGCATCATGGAAGAGACCGAAAACTGAAGCGAGTCAGCTCGGCCAACTTGATTTGTACACAACTGCCCCGGCTCTTCTTTCTTTTTGTTCGATCCGGAGACAGTAATAGTATGACAACCAGTTAATACATCATGTTACCTCGCAATGAGCTGATATATGCATGCTATCCACTAACTGAAGGCGTAGCACGCATCCGTGCTTTCATTGCCCGGATGAGGGTTGTTAACCCTATAATGTACCTGAGTCAGTGAGTCTTGCCCCGTTACGGGTGCATTGACGGAGTTTTGGGGGAATATGGAAAGGGCAGATGCCTTATGAACAGAAGGAGGGAAACCATGAGGAAAAAAAAAGGAAGGAAGACTCGGCTATTGAGGGGATTACAAAATCAGGGCAGCAGCTACCCACGCAAGCCGAGCTTCAAACGAAGAAGGGCAACTGCACATTGACCAGAAACAACGGCTCGTGTTCCTAGTCCAGGGGAGGAGCTGCGTTTTAGTGCCTTATCTAAGGAAGGGGTTGCATTTTAGAGCCTAATCCAGGGAAGGGGTTGCGTTCTAGCGACCAACCATGTTAATGCGACTCGTGCATCGAATCAGGCCAAAGCAGAGGAAGGCTATGACGTTTTTGGGAGAGACTGTTTTGTTTGCATTGTCTTGGCTCTATTTTAGTATGCGTTCTTAAAGACCAGCCGCACTGCCGCTCGATATTTCTCCTCTTCTGTGAGTCTTGTACTATGTATGCATGGAGACTTGTATACTTAGGTACTTAGGTACATAGATGCACGTATTGGCAGGCTTGATCGCGGCCCCTGTAGTGCACCACTTGCAGTGTAAGTTGCATCCTCTGCTGCAGTTGCTATAACTGGCTAATGCGGGCCACAGACCGAGACTTGCTCCGCTTTAGTATCCTGGCAATTGCGACATTATAGCCGAAGCCTGAGGTTTTTACGGACTAGGCGAGGGAAGAAGAAGTCACGGGATTATCTCCAAGATTTGGGGCAAGCAGGTACTGTAATTGTATGTACGTATATAAATAAATAAATAAATAAATAAATACATATGAAAGAGCCACGAGCACATATATATAGGTGCCTGCACCTGTATGTGCTTGCTTGTACATGCATATATGTATGTACAAAGAAATCTTGTCTATTTGCTTGATACTTATTGACTCCGTGTGCACATCTGCAGTCTGGTGTGTCTGACATTCTTTGTACTCTCTTTAATTACCGGTAGTCGTACCACCAGTATCACCAACAGCTACTATCACCATCATAGCTACCACTACCACTACCACTACCACAGCTCACAGCTACCACCACTCCCCCCCGCTGCCATGTCGTCCCCCCTCAAGCCCCACTGGGTTCAGCCCTCCCATCCCGACATCCAAGACGTCATCATCAGCACCAACGGCTTCCTCTCCAAGAGCTTGTCTCGCGTCGAGCTGCCGCCCTTTGCGGTCTTCGCCAAGATGTCGTGGCCGCCGTGCACCGAGTCTTCCGAGCCTACATATGCCACGGTGCAGTTTGCCAAGGATCGCCACTTGAACCTCAACAGCGATCTGCTGTACATCAACCACTCGTGTGATCCGTCTCTGGTAAGAAGCTCCTCCATTCTGTTGTGTGTGCCTCGGTAGAGGCCAATAGCAACATGTTGAAAACTAACATCACCTGGCAGATCTTCAACACGGCGACCTTTGAGATTCTTGTAGGCCCTAAGGGACTCAAGCCCGGTGATGAACTGACTGTAAGTCTGGCTCTCTCGATCTCTCGATCTCTCTGTCTCTGACCCTCGCCCGCTAACCCTAATTCCCCTCCCAGTTCTTCTATCCCTCCACTGAATGGAGCATGGCCCAGGCCTTTGACTGCTTCTGCCAAACATCTAACTGCCGCGGCCGCATCGCCGGAGCCAAAGACATGACGGCCGACCAGCTGCGCGGCTTCTATCTCAATGGCCACATCCACGCGCTTCTCGAGGAGCGTGATGCCGCGCTGGCCGGCAAGACGCTGCCCGCCAATCACCCGCCAGCCGTCAGCTGCTATGACACCGGCCCAGACGCCATCGGAGATAAGCCGAACGGAAGTGCCGGCAAGGCGCGCCAGGGCCCGACGTCACGTGAGTTGAGCGGCGAGATGGGCGGTGATACGGCGGCCTGAAGCGGGAGAGAGAAAGAGAGAGAGAGAATGGCTGTTGGCGCAGCCTGCAGTCTCTTTTTACATCAACAATTTACGTGGCATCTCGTTATATGAATGAAACAAAGACAGTAAAACAAAACAAAAACAAAACTAAAAATATACAGCGGGTGACATGACATAATGCGACGTGGTGTAACGCGACGGTCCAGTATCCGCACTCGGCTCCAGTCTCTCACAGCTTGCCGCCCTTCTTCTCATTCTTTTCGTCTCCCTTCTTCGCCGCCTCCTTCTTCGCCGCCTCCTTCTTCTCGTCCTTCTCGCTGCCCTTGGCCCCCTCGCCCTTTCCGCTGACACCGACAATCTTATCCTCGATATTGTCCCACCAGCGCGTTCTCCGGCCTTGCTCCGTTCCCACGCCCTGTGCGTACTTGCTCTCCTCTGCCTCCCACTGCTGGCGTTCAACAATGCGCCGGGCCAAGAAGGCCCGCGCAAACTTCCATGCTTCCAGGTCGGCTATGTGCCATGCCTCGAGCGCGTTGCGGATCTTGATATCGTTGGCGTCGTGCGACGTGCCAATGAGGAGAGCCTTTTGCAGGAGCGTGGCCTCTTTGATGTGGTCAGTGGAGCCGTCGTTTTCCTCTTTGGACGGAGTGTTGTCTCCTGCTTTTCTTGCATCTTCGTCATTGTTTTCCTTTTCTTTTTTGTTCTCCTCTTTGTTCTCCTCCTTCTTCTCCTCCTCCTCCGCCCTCTTCATCTTGCCCCCATCTCTAGCATCATGAGCCAGCGCCGGCAGCGCCGGCACTTTCGGGTTCTTCAGCGTCTCCGACTTTGCCTGCGGAATGGCAAAGCCGAAGTGCCAGTTGATGTCCGCCGGCGCGTCCTTCTCCGCACTCAGCCATAGCGAATGCGACGGTGCAAACTCACCCGCTACCGCCTCCTTGAAGCGCATGAGCATTGAGCTGCGCGAGGCTGGCCTGCCAAACAGTTTCTCGGTAACCTTGGTCAGCCACGGATCCCGCACTGTTAGCGTATCCAGAATCCAATTGATATCCATGGTGGACTTGAGGTGAACAAGCGAGGCAAACGTGAACGGGTGCGGAACCGTGCCAATGGTATACAGAGCCGTCGAGTTGACAAAGAACTCGGACGTCTCCAGCTTCATGCGAGCCGTATCCGAGCACGGCACGCAGTTGGGCAGGTTTGGCGGACACGAGACCGAGGAAAGCGGCGACGGGCTGCACGTGACCAGATCGTTGGCAATGGAAATTGCATTGTTCACGATGAAGCTGGTATGCTCGGGCTCGGGCTTCAAAACCACCAATCCCTCGCTAAACATATTCTGCCACGTCTGGTGTAGATGGGCGTTGATGAGCTCGTTCAGCTTCTTTAGGCCGCCCGCCTTGTCGGCGTCTATGGCCTTGGAAATCGCAGTGTACTTGTCCTTGATGACAGCAGCATCGTAGTACGCAACAGCCCTGGAACCCTTGTCAGCCACAAACGAGTTGCCCGGGACAGCACGAAAGACATCCTTGGCAGTGGCCAGTTGCTTGCTTTCCAGCGTGACCTTGATTGCCTTGGTGAGCTCTGTCTGCGGGCCGATCAAAAGCCCAGAGTCCAGGCCATTGTAGCGCGTCATCTTGCTGTATTCACCGTTGCGCATATACACCAGCAAAGGATCCTCGGCGGGGCCCATGGGCAGCAGCGTGTACTCGGCCAGGATGCCTCCACCCATGGTATCCCAGGCCAGCCAGCGTGTCAACTGTGCCTTGACAGCAGGGTCGATGGTCATGCGCTGCATCTGGTCGTACAACGGGTTGTTTGTAGCCTCGGCCGCGCTCAGAATCACGGGCAGGAAGCCCTTGGCCCACCAGGCGCGGCGCCACGTCAGCAACAGCGCGCTCTCCGCATCCTTGGTTGCCGAGTCCTTCTTAGTGGTAGTATCGTAGAAGCAGTAGATGGGCGGCCGCGGCTTGAGCGGCGGCAGCAGCGAGCGGTCCTCATCCAGCGTCAGCGACGACGAGAACGGCACCAGCCACTTCCAGTCCGACCACCACGAAGACTCGCCGTCCGTATCGTTCTTCTGGCGCGGCGGGGCATGCACGGGCGCGCGGAATGGGTTCAGTGCATTGGTGACGTCGTGGAACGGGTTCGGAACGGTCGGCAGCGTAAACTTGTGCTCATTCGCGGGCTTGCCATCGGGCTTGGCATGGGTGTCGGCATTGGCGTCGGCCGGCGTGGTGTTGTGAGGTCCGTTGAAGAAGATGGAGAACAGGATGAACAGCAGCAGCGCGCTGAGCAACAGCGGCAGCTGCTTGGTGCCCATTCGTGGGAGAGGCTGGCCTAAGAAGCCTAATATACGAGGCATAGAGAAGTACAAAAAGAACAAGGCTGAGAGGCTGAGAGGCTGAGTATATCAGCAGAGCAGAAGGACACTAAACCAGGCCAGGCCGGCAAATGGGAAGCATGCAGAGAAAAAGAAATTGGTTCTCTGAGCTAGACTGCTGCTATCAGTTCCCAAATCTGAAAAGGTCTTTGCATCAACAAAACCCAGGCAAAGCTTGAGCTTGAGCTTGAGCTTGAGCTTCGTGAGATGCACAATATGGCCACCCCTGATCAAGTGGTCCAGGCTGCAGCTTAGCTTGCATGACAGCGTTGACAGCTGCCAGCAGCTGACATATCCCATCTTACGTCATCACTGACGGAGTGCTCGGCCGGCTGCCTTTTACCCTTGGAGTGAGACAGAGCATGTCATCAACGGAGTAGAGACTATGGACGCTATAAGACGTAAATTAATGTATGTAACAAGCCGCCCGATAATTAGCCCTATCAACACTCCTCACAAACTGCCAACTGCCCCCCCTCGCCTGCTTCAGATCTTCACATCCGGGTACCGGCGCGCAAACATGCCTAGCGCCTTGATCGGAAACACAAACTTGTAGTTGGGATATGAGATGGTGCAGCTCTTGTTGAACACGCCCTCAATGTTCTCCTGAAGCCACTCGCCGTTGGGCTGCTGGCGCTTAATCAAAAACTGAATACCCTTCTTTAGGGGCTCCAGATGTGGGTAGTCCGCCTCCATCAGCGCAATGAGCGCCCAGGCCGTCTGGACCACCAGCGAGCCGTTTTCGTGTTCGTGCCAAGTCATAGTCTCGGAGCTCTGTGTATAATAAACATGTGTGAGCCATACAAAACGAAAACAAAAAAAAGGGTCAATATACCAGAGGAAGAAGGGCACCGCAACATACCTTGTAGCTCTCAGACCATCCTCCATCATCACGCTGCTTCGATAACAGAAACTCACAGGCCCGCTTTGAGTCGGCACTGGTCGAGTATGTCTCTCCTACATGCGCCAGACTCTCCGTGGCAAACATGGCTGCATATGTAAAACAAATTCCCCAACTGCCATACCAACTGCCATCAGCCCTCTGGGCCTTCTTGATCCACTCCACGGCACGCTTCACAAACAGCTTAATGTCATTGGTCCGGTAGTCAGGGTAGTGCTTCTGGAATAGCGACAGCGCAGTAACGCATGCCGTTGTGCACTCGGGGTAGTCGTATTCAACCATGATGTTGCCAAACACTTCGGCTGCGTTCAGCAACTCTAGCCGCGTGGAGCCGCGTCGTCTCTCGTACGAGCCGCAGCCGCCCGTCGAGTTTTGATACACCAGAATCGTATCAATGGCGTCTTTGATCCGCTGGTCGTCTAGAGCCCGTGGGTATCCCTCGCAGTTCTGCAGCAAAAGCACAGATTTGATGCACTCCGACACACAATCACTCACCACGTAGCCCTGGATCCTGTTGCTGAACGGCCAGCCACCCTTGCGCTGCTGTCGGTAGTACTTTTCCTGGTCTAGGCAGTTGTCGCGGATCTGCTGCTTGTCCAGAAAATCCAGAGCCTTGATCAGCATGGGCTTCCATCGCTCGTCCTTCTCCAGGCCTGCAGCAACAATAGCCTGTATGGCAAAAGCCGTGTCCCAGCACTGGACGCCGTTGGTGCCATTGACGAACATGCCCTCTTTGTTGACCCAGATGCAGTCCTCAAGACGTTCCAGATGCCGGCGCACAGTGTAAGAGCCCGGGCCATCGCGGATGTAGCATACAAGCGTGTTCATGGGTGCGCTGACGGGAGCGAGAGCGGCATAGTCGGTGTTGGCATCTTCCGCATCAACCAGCTCACTAACCCACGCCTCGGCTCGGTCCTTGATAAAGTTGGGCCGGAGGTACGGGTTCCAGACGTCAGCCACAAGCCAGTTGACTGTATTCAGTAGCCATGACTTTGGGTGGTAGTTATCGGTGGACGCAATGCTGTTTCTATGGCTAGCCCAGTTGATGCTTTCATAGGGCTCTACATACAGTTCATTTCGGAGACTGCGAATCAAGTCGGTTTCTTCACACTGCCATTTGCGCGAGTATATAAACGACATGGGCAAAAACACCTGACGGATATGAACCCACCATCTCCACGGCGAAATGGGCAGGAAATCGGGCAGCAGCCAGATTTCGGGCGGGACAGGGTTAATCAAGTCCCAGCTTGCGAGGTTCAGCGTGGCAAGCCAAAACTTGGTCCAATGCGGCCCCTGGTTGGCTCCTCCGAGCTTATACAGCGTAGAGCGTGCCCTAACCATCTCTGGCACATCAGGCTCAACGCCGAGCAGACGCAGGGCAATGTAGTTCATGGCAGTACCGAAAACGGACGAGTCGCCCTCAATGTGCAGACCCCATCCGCCGTCTTTCGGGTGCATGTGGGCAAAGAGATAGTTGCGCATCTCGGTGGCATATTCGTCGGGGATCTTGGTCTTGGTCGCGTACCAACACATGACAATGCCGGGGAGGAGAAACATCGGGCCGCCATATTCACAGCCCCAGTTTCCGGGCGGAAGCTGCAGCTTTTCAAAGAAAGTGAGGGCGTTGCGAACTGATGCGATGGCGTTTTCGGGCTTGGGGAGGTCGGGAAGGTTCTGGAGAATTCACGAGTCAATAACATGGACTCCTCGCCTGTACTTGCGAAACGCATGAGCGCGTCAAGTTCTATACGTACCATGGATATGCCAAGATACCATCTATCAGCATCTGACTGCGGCCATTTCTTTGCCGCCTGGTCGTCGGCTAGATAGTGCCAGGTATGGCAGCCATCGTCGTCCTTCATACGCCAACGCGTAATATCGGTCTTTGTCGTCAGCTTAGGCCGCTTGGGCCAAGGCTGTTGCGCGATGGCTTCGGCCACCCGTTTTTTGCTAAGGCTGTCCATGTGGGATGGCGATGGACGATGAATGCCAATGCCGCCTTTGTATCGCGCGATTGGAGATACCTGAGATGAACAAAAATCAGCCGCCCCAGAATTTCCACAAACCGAAATAAGAGCTGTAAAGCACCAACAAAAACAGCCCACCAAGACGCAGGGATATGTCCAGATGATGTCTGGGCGTCCTCTTCCTTTTTGCATGTGAAAGCTAAGTAAAGGCCAGGTGTGAACAGTGCTCGCCCGCCAGCCAGTTTGGATGTGCGCCACATTGTGCTGTGTGTGGCTGAACTGTGTGGCTGTAAGAGGCGGGCAGGTGCGATCATAGGAATCGTGACAAGACACAAGATGTAAAAGTGCAAGAGCGAAAATCTTTTTCATATTGTCGAAATTGTGCGCTGTTCGTTTTATTTCTGCTTCCCACTCATCGGGATCTTTTTACATTGTGACAAGAAGTTCGCGCTCGCGTTCAACCCAAACCTCAAGCCGACCAATGCCACTCGAGTTTGATCATCATCAAACAGTCTTGACTAGAATCGAGCATGCGATTGAGAAAGCGATACTCAGCATGTCTCAAGGAGACCAGGCACTTAATATGGGCATGCTGCGAGGCTCCACGGACAAAGTATCTACATCGTCATTCCCTAGCCCTTCCGTAAACTCGTCCAAGACGCTTGGTATGTTCATCTAGGATACATCTGTCACGCATCATGCCATGACATATGCTGATTTTTCAAGCTCGCATCATGTACGTTCTCAAGTCAGCACACTCCGCTCTCAAGTCTGGTGTCGTTGTAACCAAGAGGTATGTTTCTATCGATCGCCGAATGCACTGTCTTGCTCCATTTTCTAACATTCCTATAGAAACATCTACTATGAGATGCCCACACTCTTCACCTCTCAGAAACAGGTCGATGAAATCGTTGATACAGTCTCTCGGACTCTTCAGGTCAGCCGAAATGATCTTGGCATAGTGCGTTGACGGCTTTCGGCTCGGTTATCTTGTTTGTTGCTAATATATTCCAGGTAGCAGCGGGAAAGGGCCTCGCATCTGGCGCTTTATCTGTGCAGACGACTGCTGGCTCGATAGTCGACTTCTCACAGAACGTCAAGGTCTGTTGATTGTACGCGGCTGTTGTTATTTTGCGTTCCCGGCTAACAGTTCTTAGGGAAGCTTTGTTGTTCAGCCGTCTCTGATTCAAAGTGTCGAGCTCGATTCTCTCAGATAGGTTCTGGTCATCGAGAAAGAGGTACAACAAGACTCTGTCTTTCTCAATTAGCTTACATGTTTCTAACAAACCCAGGCTACTTTCCGAACGCTTGCCGGAGACCAATTTTGGAAAGCTGCTACCGTTTCACCGGGGCTTCTGGTGACGGTACGATCCATACCCTCTGAAAATCGTTGATCATACACATACTAACAGTCTGTAGGGCAAAGGATACCCTGATCTCTCAACACGATGCTTTTTGCGCTGGCTTCATAACATCCGACCAGACCTCCCGATGCTAGCCCTGACTGATTTTGATCCCGACGGCGCCAGGATATTCTTTTGTTACAGACACGGCTCCGAAGCATTAAGCCATGAAGCAAACGCCACTCTTCCAAAGCTACAGTGGCTTGGCATTTGCAGGGAGCATCTTCAAGCTCTGATACTGTCAAATGAAGATGAAGATGGCGACCCAAACCCAAGCCCGCAGAACCTCCAAAGCCAGCTGCTTCCCATGTCCATAAGAGACAGAGTCTGCGCAGCCCGTACGCTGGCCAAGCTCTCTAGCAGCGGCCAGACTGATATCCAGACACTGGAGTACATGAGCCAAATTCAAATGATGATGATGCTTGGTGTCAAAGCTGAGATCCAGATGCTGAATGAGAGTGGCAGCATTGCATCGTGGCTGGACAAACAGCTTGTTCATTATTTTCGACAAGGATTCAACTAGATTTGAGGCCAAAAGGAAAATGTGTCGCCTTCTTAGACCTTTTTTACCGAAAAAGCTTCTGGCCAACCTCATCGGATGGTGGTGGTCGGTCGGCCAAGACAATGGTTACACAAGTGTGCTAAAGTGGGCTTTTGCAATCAAGCCAAAACAGGTAAGACTCAGATTTTGGCTTGCCTGTTCCATATATTTGGTGACTCTGATTGGCTGAGCACAGAAGATATTTTTTTTCCATCACTTGTCACTTGCCCGCAACGACTCATGAACGACATCCCCCCACTATCAAGACGGACAAGATTATCACGGCGTGGATATACACATAGCAATATCTAGCATTGGGCTCGTCACATCGAGAACTGGCCTTCTTTGTGTTGTCATTAAGTCACAAAACGATTCTTCCTTCTCCACACCATACCATACCATACCATACCATACCAACATGGCCCCCACTTTGAACGAAGAGGAGATTGATGATCTTCTCTATTTCTCCCGCGCCGGCGAAGACGCTGATCTGAACGACGTATTGTCCAGCTTGGCGGAGAGAGAAGGGGCTACCAAGGCGGAGATTCTAGTTGCTGCCAAGGACGAGTCCAAGGCCACCTGCCTTCACATGGCCACCGGCAACGGCCACCTCAGTAAGCCCGCCCACATTGCATCGCGCGAATGTATACAGACCACCTGAGCTTACACACTTCTCTCTCTGTTTTTAGACACAGTCAAGATCCTCCTGGAAGCCTTTGATGGGCGGCCAGCAGAGGAAAAGAAGGGCTACGTTGATGCGGCCAACGAGTTTGGCAACACGGGCCTGCACTGGGCGGCCATGGGTGGCCACCTGGAGGCAGTCAAGCTTCTGCTCGCAGCGGGTGCAGACCCGGTGCTGACCAACGAAAAGGACTACATGCCGCTAGACCTGGCCAACTTGCACAGCAAGCTAGACGTGGTTCAGTTTTTTATGAAGGAGGCAGGTGATCTGGAGACGGGCAACGACGATGGCCTGGAGGGCGCGACAAAGTCGGTCACGCTGGAGACGCTGGAGAAGGCCGAGGAAGCGAAGGCAGCTACCGCTGAGGATGACAAGCCGCAGCAGGCTCAAGCCTGAGCTTAGGCTTGAGTCTAGGCCCAGGATACAGGGGAGTCAACCGGGCAGACGGAGCAGAGAAAGGAATATCGTGCAGAAGGAAAGAAACAAGGGAAGGAAGGGGGCTGCGGGGACAAACAAGCACACAGGAACGAACGGGGCTTCAAGCAGATGAAGACAAAAACACGGCATGTCTACTGGAACGGCCCAGCAGGAGTGGCAGCAGTAGAGGTTAAGACAAAACAAGGGGGAGAAGGATATCAACATCAGCATGGGAACTTTGCCAGAACATTCATTTATATATTCATTTTTACACTCATCGCAGGCACCGCATCATACTCGGCCTCGGCCTGGCAGACAGAGTGCAGGCGACTTGAGCGGGGAGGCCGGGGATTAAACGTCAAAGCAATGGCACCGAAGCGTACTTGCATGCTTCTGTCATACCGGGGAACCAGGAAACGGAGACATTCTGCATGGAAAATACCAAGAGGACCTCTTTTTTATTGCTTGCTCTATTTACTATTCCCTTCCCAAGGCTTCGTCCTTGCTTGCATCCATCAGTCCTCATACAGACAAGATCCCCGAGAGGGCGAGGAAGAATTAGATCTTTGGCAAACAAATATAAAAAACAAAGAAAAGGCCCAAAAGTCTAGAGTCAGCAACACAACGTGAACGAGCAGCGCGGTCCAGCGCGGTCCAGTGCGGCGCGGCGCGGCAAGCCGCTTCTGGTGAGACACACGCATAGGCACACGCGGCAAGAGAGGACGGCGACTAAAAGGAGAGACAGACAAAGGACCAGCGCTGCTGGGAAGTGAGACACAGTCAGACACAGGTACAGACATGACATAACTGGACAGGCGGTGCTGGTAGTAGAGATATAGAACTGATTCACGTCTCCAGGTTGGCGGTAGGGTAGGGGAGAAATGGCCATGCCTCGTTGGCTATCTTGTTGTTTGTTTTGGGTGGTCACGCTGTCATGTCTCACGGGATGATCTCCCCGGTTCCGAGCGCATTCCCATAGTGATTGTTTAGGCAGTCTTTTAGTTCTATTTCTCGGTTTCCTCATTGATTGAGTTTCTGTTCTGTGTGTCTTTTGCTATTTTTGGGTGGAAGGTCATCGTAGTTGTTTGATGCTATTTGGCCTCGGTGCTGATACGTTACCCGCTATGCCTATCAAGGGAGAGGGTATGCAGAATTATGACAGGTCGGCTTTCCAGTTTTCATTTTGTGACTGTTATTTTGGCCTCGAAAAAAAAGAAATGTTACTGTGGCCTGGGGCTGGCATTCCGGATGCTGAGTCTTGCCAGCCGCGGGTTCAGCTGGCTCTGGGCTAGAGACGTAAAAGTCGTTCCGCTGCGCTGCGGTTGTATTGGCTTTGGGGTGATATGGATACGGGAAACAATGGTGGCTAGTGCAAAAGGGACGGCGGGGATATCTTGCTAGTGTGCGGACAATCACAGCCTCAAGATTCGAAAGTCGAGAACATGGTGGACGGGTAGGCGATGCGTAACCGGTGGCAGCGATGCATAACTGGTTTATCAGGATTCGCTAAATCTAGAGCAAATATCAGCAGGTAACAGACGGGCATTGGACGAGGCACAACTATACCGAGATGCACCAGATCGCTCTCAGCCAATGGGTATTTTTTTTGTTTCTGTTCTCTCTTCAGCTAACGTCAGCCCGGCCCAACATTCCCAGCAAAAGGAACCGAAGTTCTCATGCAGGTACAGATCCAGCCGGTTGAGACATGCATACATAGATCCGAAGCATGTAACCCCTAAGACCTGTGTATGGATCGATCTCTGCGTACACGCCTAGGAAAAGGGGGGGGGGGGAGAAAGAGAGAGAAAACGGGCATAAGAATAAATGAAGAAAAATGGTAATACAGGACAACTATGCAAGCTAGAATGTTTAGTAAGCCAGATAAGTAAACAGCAAGACGAGAAGCTGACTCGGCGTGCAGGTTGGCGTCGCACAAGACCCGATGGCAGGTCGTTGGGGGCTGGGCTGGGCTGAGCGGGGCTAGGTAGTAGGTTGTACGTGTGTACCTGCCTGAGCTGGTACTTGGGTCTTGTACGCACCTACCTGATTTTAACTTGTATACTAGACAAGCTGATGCCCCTATCCCAGATGTGAAGTTGCCATTGCAGTTGCAGCTGCAGTTGCAGCTGCAGGCTGGTAGGTGGCTCGCCTTTCTTCCTGCAAACTTGTATTATCGATGCATTCTCGCAGCCGGGGAAATTACCCAACAACGCAGCTGCCAATTTAGGACATATTAAGCAAACGAGCCTTTTTGGCCGTGGTCGTGGTGTAGTTAGTAACACGGAAAAGAAACAGCGATTTTTCTTGTTTTTCTTCATCTTTTTCTGATATGCATGCACACCTCAAATGCCAGAACCCCCTCCCCCTTCGGATGAGGCAAAGGGAAAAGCAACCGGGGAATTGTGGGTGATCGCCGTCCTGCAGTTCATCTTCCTTCATCCCCCCCCTTCCTTCCTTCCCTCGCTCCCTAGTCCGGGCCGGGCCAAACTTGAATGAGAAGTTGAGCAAGAGAGAAAAAAGGACAAGCAAGAACCAAATACGGTTCGAAGGGAGGAGGAAACAACAAACTTGAAAGGCAGTCAGCCCGGCCTGTTAGTCAGGAGAATCAGAAGGAGCACAGGGAAAAAGGAAGGAGAGAAGAATAAGAGATGGGCCCAGCTTCCTTTGCAGGACAGTTCAACCACACAAAAAAGTGGGTAGGTTTCCTTTTTTTTTTTGCTTGCCACAGTTACATGTGAATATGATTTTCCTTGGAGCTGAAGCGGTAGTAAAATTTCTCTCTTCTCCCCGTTGTTTTTTCATTTCTTTTTTTTTATTCAGCCGTACAATAAGAAGCAAAGAAATCTTAAAAAAAAAAAAAAAAAAAAAAAAAAAAAAAAAAAAAAAAAAAAAAAAAAAAAAAAAAAAAAAAAAAAAAAAAAAAAAAAAAAAAAAAAAAAAAAAAAAAAAAAAGAAAAAGAAAAAAAAAAATAAAAAAAAAAAAAGAACAAAAAAGGAGGCAGCATGTGAAAAAAAATAAAAAGAAAGGCGTCAAAAGCAGAAGGAACGCAAAAAGAAAATACAAGAAAGAAAGAAAGAACAGAGACACAGCCCCCCCCCCACCTTCCGCTCGGCTGGATCGTGCTACAATGTTTCCTTCCCCTTTTGTTAGTTGTGTTTGCTAGCTCTCATGCCCCTCCTTTTCTCATCTATACCCGACTTGAACAGCACTAGAAACTTCAGAAAGAGCAATTAAATAGAGACATACAAGGTACCACAAAACTGCCGCTGGGAGAAGTCTGGGGCTTCAGGGCTCTCGTGATCTCCAAGGCACGATTCGCCGATAACAGCTGCTTCTGCTGCAAAAAGCACGCAATGTCCACTTGTTCCTTGCTTTCTAGAAGGAGAAAGGACGAAAGATAAAGCAAGCCGTCACTTTCCTCTCCGCCTGCCCCGAGGGGGAAAAAAAAGCAGGCAGCCGCGCTGTGGCTGCATTTTCCGGGGGCCTTTGTGCGCCCAGTTTTTTGTCTGTCGCTATGTGGACAGAGTGGGTACGAGGGGCGGAGGAAGCAAGAACAGCGTCTGAGTGTACCTGCCATGGCTACATGCATCCACATAGTCAGTGTCACGGCGGGAAAACAGGCTTGTTTGAAGTTGATTGCTTTGGGCAGGAGGAGGCGCTGGTTCAGTGGCGACGGTGGCGGCGGCCGAGACGAGGGGTGGCGGCGGGAAAGTGGAGACCATCGGTGAAGTGGGGTGGGGATGGGAGGAGGAAGGAGAGAAAATGAGAGTTTCTAGCTGTTGTCATCAGTACGACAGTAGCAGCGTGGATGTTTGTGTATTGCTGCATCTGCACCAGCATCACTGCATGTCTGTGTGCGTCTGGAAATGCGATCCGGCCAGTGAGACTGCGCGTGTCAAGTAAGAAAAACAAGACCTCCAGAAAATAAAATAAAAACGCCCCCCCTCCCTCCCCCAAAACATGAAACCCACACGCCCACCAATTGAAAAAGAAAAAAAAAAAGTACGTGAAAGCCGAGAATGCATGTGGTTCATGAGCAAGAGACTATTTAAAAAAAAAAAAAAAGAAAAAAAAAAAAAAAAAAAAAAGAAAAAGCGCCGGGAA
>JADILG010000072.1:34610-52062 GCA_017591655.1 Thielaviopsis populi | reverse complement strand
CGGCTACCCACTCCCCCCCCCCCACCTCTCCTTTCTCTCCTCTCTCTCCTCCCTCGTCTTCCTGGCTGGAATAAGGAAGCATGTGAGGCCGGGAAAAGAGATGCAGAGACGGCCAGCTGTCGGCTAGCCAGACAAGACGACAAAACAAGTACCAATGACAACACGCCGCTATACCCAAATACTCACAAGAAATCTTGCCTAGCTACCTACAGCTTCCCGTGGGATGGAGCCAGAGAAGCGGCGGGCTTTATCTTGCCTTCTCGGCCCCTTGGCTTTGTTTGTAGAACAATGCTACCACGAGGAAGGCCAGCCCAGCACAAGTACGTGTCTTGGTTGGCCAAGGGCTTGACTGTCACGCATGTCTAGTTTGTGTCTCTGGCCTACATGAATCGCCGGCCGGGGTCCGGCTGGGAGGGGAAGAGAAAGAGAGAGGGAGAGAGAGAGGGATGAGGTACAGAGAGGGATGAGGTACAGATACCAGTACATTGCATCCAGTGACTCTTGTCTGCACGGCTGGTCGCCCGCTGGCAGCTACGACCTTTGCAGAGAATGGGCGGTGAAGAAAGAGTCCAAGAGACAGCAGATGGAGTTGAGCAGCTACATAGTGACATGGTGACTTTGTGTGCGACTCTACCGGTCAGGCCAGTGCGTATCTCTCTGGCTCTCCCCCTCGCCCCTCTCTTTTTTTTTTTTTTTTTTGGGAGGGAAGAGGAGGGGAGAGAGGGGCGAGGTTCCGTTCTATTTTTCGGTGCAGGGCTTGGCTTGGCTTGGATTTGCTTTGCTCTGTTTTGTGCCAGCAGAATCCTTGATTCCAGCAAAGCAGCGGTTGTTATACGAATGCCCAGTGCGTGTCAGGGGTCACCAAGTACAAAGCGAGCGGTATGACGTAGTTGGCTGGGTCAAAGGCCGCGATCTGATTGGCCCCTGCGAGGATGCTTACCTTGTTCAAAGTCTTTTTTTATATTCTTTTGTATTCTTTTTTTATTTTTATAATGTTTTATCTTTTTTTAATCTTTTTTTAATCTTTTTTTTCTCTGGCTTGCGTGTAGGTAAAAAATGAAAACAGCAAGAGCAGTGCACGCTTTGGTACGTGACACAAATTGGCACAGTGCACGCAGTTTATGGAGTAATTGTGGAACGACGGACATGGACGGAGATAAACTGGCTGCCGTCAAGGCACACGAAGATGTAGGGAAACAAGAGGAAGGACGCAGAGGACAGGTCCGAATATATGTATATGTAAGTACCGTGTATGTCACTGGCAAGTACATGATGGGGTGGCAGGTACCATGGTGTAACACAGCCGCTAGTATTTACAACACATGGCTTCCTGGCCCCCGTTCTAGCACTCACTGGTGCTGATGCTAACGGCAAGAGCAGAAATGCCACTTGTCTGTTGTGTGAGGCAGCAAAGAGGAGAAGGGAAGGAACAGAGGGTATGTATGTATATACCAAAAGGAAGGAAGAGAGGGCATGTATGTGCCAATGCAGTGAAGAATTTGCGGCTTCTGCAACTGCGACTGTAACTACAACTGCAACTGCGACTGTAACTACAACTACAACTACAACTGCAACTGCAACTGCAACTGCACTGCAACTGCAAAGTTGCTCAACGGGAAAACAGGAAGGAGCTCAGCGCAATTTGGCGCCAGAAAGGACCAGCCGGTTGATGGCGTGAGGAAGGTACCGAATATGAAAGGGAAAGAAAAGAAAAAGAAAAAGGAAAGAGACCTGTGGTTCTTTCCGTCCAACTGGTGGCATTTGTGGGTGGCTGTTGCCCTGGGTGGTGTGCTAGTAGAAGTAGTTGCTCTTCCTCTCTTGTACTCGAGTAAGAGTAGTTGCTGGTCCTCATACCAACCTATCATGACCATGCTATAGCTAACACTATAACATGCTAGCTTTTCATTGGTCATAAAGAGTATACATTGTATTTGTATACTTGATCGTAGGCTGCGGATGTACTACTATCTACAGCATGAAACCCAAGCGGCATCCTTTTTCTGGTCAGGGAACATCAGCTGATGTGGATGATGCTTTAGAGTCACACTGGAGGCACGATGACGATGACGATGGCGAGGCGATGGCGAGGCGATGGTGATTGTGGAGTGTGTTCACGGGCAAATCTTTTTTCTCTGCACTGTGCAGGCTCAACAGAGCGACGTCAAGCGAGGTAGATGCAGACGACGCGAAGGAGCTCCTGACAGCTTAGACACGCACGCACACACACAGACACACGCGCGCGTCTTGGGCAGCAAAAAGAAAAGAAAAAAAAAGGGCAGCATATGGAAAGGATGTATCATGCGCCTGCAACCCCGATTTCTTTCTTCTTGTACATGAGTATATGCGGTGCTGTGCACCCAGTTTTCAATACGACGAAAAGGTGGTCTCGGCTCAAAGACTTGCTGCGGGATCGCTGACATCGCTAGAGGGGTCTGCTGGGCTAAAGAGGAAAGTAATATGCCGTGCTATTGTAGATGAAGACACGGGGGGCATCTTTCCTGGTCAAGTGAAGAACAGTAAAACAGGAAACGGTAGACAACGACATGATACATATGTACCTACATATATAGCCCCAGGGCCTCGAGTAATGTGAAACTGGCATCGGGCCTAGACACAAACTCTGCAACAGCACGACAGCAGCGTGTCTGTCCGGAGGGAGCGAGACTTTCTCAAACAAGTCGTGCAATCTCGATGAATATGTTGTGTAGCATGTATCATGTAGACTGCCGACAAGGACGGCTACACCGTACGACAAGAACATGAAAACAGCAGCGGGATATGAGGCACACAAAAGGGCCAAGCTTTGCTAGAAGTACACAATGTCATTGTATATGCGTACAGCATGTCCATACATGTGTACAGATCTTCATCCGCCCCTTGCGGTCTTATCTACACCTACAGCGCCGTTGTCAGAGCTTTTCTTTTTTACATTGCATTCATGCCTGTTCACCGCTTTATTGTTAGCTGCGTACGGCATGGTCTACAGTACGAGTGTATATGTACATATCTATGCAAACACACAGGAAGAAATACGTCCAGGCTCACATCGGCCCCAGTCAGGTAATCTCGCGCGCCGAGGACGGCGGGTATTCCTCGAGAACAAGACTCGACAGCAATAGCGAGTACCTCGAAAACAAAAAAAATCAGACAAGACCCGTGGTGGCGAAGAAGCGAGAATATGGAGGATTGAGGACTCGGACATCAGACGATATCTAGAACAAGTCTGGCCCAAAATTAAGGCTTGGTACTGGGGGAAGGGGGGGGGGAGGATGATGCTTCATGCGGTTACGTCTTTGCTTTGTTGTAAGGAAAAGAAATACTCGGACACAGACAATTCTCAAACCAACAGCGGTAGAGGCTGTTCTCAGAATGGGAGACAGTGTCGAGACCCGTGAACATGGGAGGCGTCCGAGATTTGATGGGCTGTCTGGGGAGAAAAGAAGACGGCTAGAGAAAAAGAAAAGTAAAAGTAAAAGTAAAAGTAAAAGTAAAAGTAAAAGTAAAAGTAAAAGTAAAAGTAAAAGTAAAAGTAAAAGTAAAAGTAAAAGTAAAAGTAAAAGTAAAAGTAAAAGTAAAAGTAAAAGTAAAAGTAAAAGTAAAAGTAAAAGTAAAAGTAAAAGAATAAAGTAAAAAATATAATAATAAAGTAAAATAAAATCTTACAAATGATAATAAACAAGGAGGACCGACCAACCGGGTCATGTGAACATGTGAATTACATCATCATGGACCCCCCCCTCCTCTCCCTCTCCCTCTCCCTCCCCCCCTCCAAGCAACTCTGATACTAGAAAGTGTAGGTCCAGGCTTTTTTTTTGTTTCTTTTTTAAAAGTCTGGACGAGATTAACAGAGACAAATAGAGAGAAAAGAAAAAGCCAGGGTGATAAAATCAGTATAAATTAATCGTACAAGACAGAAAATCAAGCTCATGCAAAATGAGACGAAAAGGACAGTAAACGTCAAGCTACGGGTCTGTATTGTAGCATCCACTGGCCCTTTTCTGCCTGTTGTTCGTCTCTATCATCGCTTCTGGCCTGGCTGGACTCGCGCAGTCACTCCCTTCTTTCAGAGTTTTGGCTGTAAAGACAAAGCCATGATGTGATGTAACCCAGGCCGCCCTTCGACCGCGACTGTACATGTACGAGTGAACACATGCATGTATGTAGATGCATGTTGGTCTCAGAGCTTTACTCTTGGTACACGACACACTTCTCATACGGCTTGGTTTAGTTCAGCCCCGAGTATGGGCTTGGTAGACGACCGCATGGAGGACGGAGCTTCTAGCAGAGCTGTTGTCCTGGTATGGGCCTGACCTCTACTTTTACGTGTACTTGACCTCTACTTGTACCAGTGCATGTCGGCATGCCCACTCCCATACAAGGATGCTATTAGCGTGGGTGTCTGTATCTATTTCGAGAACAAGGGCGGGCATATCCCGAGATCCCACATGAGATGATCTAATCTCCATGATCGCAATGTGAGACAGAGACAAACCGCTGGGCAGAGTTCCTGACGTGCAACAGTGTGGTTGTCGTATAAAGCTCCCCCACTTTCGATATTGTGTGTACATATGTACATACATCAGCGCATATGTACATATATTGGTGGAGACCCAGACCCTTACTTCCGCAAATATCGAGCCAGACAAGTAGCTGTACTTCGCGGGACAGTGTGTGACTGTACATGGGTATATCTATACACAAGCATATGCTGGAGTAGCGTCCTGACGTATCGTCACATACGTGTATATGTACATGCTCAGGTATATATGTACATGCTCAGGTATATATTTACATGCTCAGGTATATATGTACATGTGCTCACCCATACATTAGTCTTTGTGGTTATAGGCAAGCACCCTCGTAAGTGTCCAGTCATAGTCCTGGGAGGGGGGCGGGGGGAAAGCACACACAAGGAGGTGAGGCCAAAACAAGCAAGAGCTCACTGCATTCCGATCCCTCGCATTCCTCAGGATAATTTTCGTTTGCCGCAGTTTCCTGTTGCCGTATGATTACTGAATGATCTTATAGATGCGCCACTTGATATTTGCTCTTGCCCAAAACGGGCGGCTTAAAAGTCCCTCCCACGCTGTGTCGGAATAAATAGCAAAGGTGGGCAATGAGAGAGAGAGAGAGAGAGAGAGGGAGAGAGAATAACCCCTCTCCCTCCCCACCGTCCCTCTTCCTTCGTCATGATAGCAAGAGTGGAAAGAACGGGCGGATGTTGGCACAGAGAACCGCTCTGTTTCGCTGTAGTTCGTTTCTTTGGACGTTGAGCTACACCAGGAATCCCCTTGTTTAGCAACTACCTACGCTCTTGGACCGACGCTCTCTATTACATAACTACGTAACTGCAGTCAACTTTTGGGTCATGAAAGACACTTGACCAGTCACACTGGAGTATTCTAGATGCTAACCCACACGCACGCACACAGTAATTGCCAAACCTGGACGTGGCTGCTGCGACTTTTAGACTTCTTTTGTTTTCTAGCTTCCTTCCGTTTTGGCTTGGGATATTTCACCTTGTTTTTTTTTCTCTTCCAATCGGGCCCCCTTTTTTTTTCTTCCTTTTTTTTTTCTTCTTTTTTCTTCTTCTTTTTTTCTTCTCTTTGTTCTTCTCACTTTTGCTCCTCACTATAACCGCCCTCTTCCCTCTTTCCCTCACCCCTCCGGCATCTCATATTCTCGGCCTGTCCTTGACCTCCAACACCAAACCCGAGTCCACTGCCAGCATCAAAACCCAGCACCTGCAAATTTCCGATATTTTATTCCAAACCCAAGTCTTATGCCAACGCGGCCGCGGTGAGTGAAAGTGACCTGCCATCCTTCCCTGCTCAACCGGGAACTTGTGCTGTCAACCCCATTTGCATCAATTTTTCAGCCCCTCTCTTCCCCTCCATCTCCCCCTCTATCCCCCCCCTCCATTCCCCCCCTCCATTCCCCTCCATCGGGGCTTCGCAGCCTAGCATATCAGTATGAAGACACGCCCCCCTCCAAACAAGACAGTCCCGTCTTCTTCTGGTCCTACTGCTGCTCCTTGTCCTCCTTCTCCTGCATGCACCCTTCCTACGCCCTCGTCCTCGTCATCGTGTCACCCTGTCTGTACCCCCCCTCCTCCCTCCTACATTCTGCGCTCTGGCTTGTAAGCGTTGACTCTTGTTTTTTGTGTCTGTCTGTCTGTCTTTGCCCACTGCTACTGTTGGTCGGCCCAAAGCCTAGACTCGAGAGCCAAGCCAAGCCAAGTTTCTGGCCCTTAGCACCACCACAAGACCAGCACAAATAAACGAGACCAGTACGCACACCCGCTAAACGCAAACTGCCTACAAACACCCAAAAGGCCCCAAATCAATACCCACAGCTTGGATGCATGCATGAGAATTTCTGCCCCGCGTCATAGATCCACTCTATCTTCTTCCATCCGTGCCCAATTAAGCCGACCCTGCAAAGCAGAGCAGAGCAGAGCAGAGCAGAGCAGAGCAGAGCAGAGCATAGCAGCGCAGCGCAAAGCATAGCATAGCAACGCAGTGGCAACCAGATCCAAGAAGAGAATTTAATTCATTGGATTGATTTCCGCCTGCTTGGCATAGTCTGCGGTTTTCTTTGCCTGTCCTCTTGCTTGTCCTCGTCCTCAGGGTACCCTAGACAAGTGGAAGACAGCCGTCTGTCTCTTATTGCAGGAACTACTTCTACCACCAATTCCCCGGCTCATCTGTCCTCCTATCGTCTCTTGGTCCACCACCACCTTCATCCCGCCAAATTATTTCTTGTATTTTTTCCCCGTCCTAATTACTGACCTGATCTCTTTTTTTTTTTCTCAGTCTCCGGCTTAGCCTCTGTCCCCGTCTCTCTTGACTATTCATTCAGTTCTCTCGACCTGCACTCTGCCTGCAGTTTCGCTCCATCTCTTTCTCTTCCCCGCTTCGCCCTTCTAATACCGGCGTCTTTGTCTTCGTCTTTTTCTCTTTCTCTCGCTTCTTGTAGTCCATCGTTGTCTCTTTCGTCTTCCGCAGAAACCTCGGACTTGCCCCGCTATACCCTCCCTGCTTGGTCAACCCATCCATCAGCTCACCATCCGACAGCTCGCTCTATCTCGTCTCGTGTCCTTGCCACTATTCCGATTCTGACCCGATCTGGTTTATTTCGCATCCGCCCGATTCAAACTCTGCGTCCCATCCCACCCGATACCTTCTTCTCTCCCGGTCCTTCTACGCCTTCTGTGTGATTCTTTTTCTTTTCCCGCTACTCTACATCTTACATTTACATTCTCTCCCCTTGCATCTTTTTTTTTCCTGTTTTGCTCTCGCTCTCTCAGCCACCATCTGTGATACCGAGTCGTCTTTTCAACCTCCAAGAAGAAGCTTCTCTTATACTTGGTTCCTCTCTTGTCCTGTGCTATTTGACCAGCACAAACCCGCGCTGATTGCTGTCGGCTTGCGCTTTTTTCCCGTCCATCAACCCAAGCCCAATCATCACATTCAATCCCCCAAGACAAGAAACTGCTAGAAATCGCCATCATGTCTTCAGTAAGTCTTCTGCATGTTATTTCTCGGCACTACAAGTCTCACAGGTGACTAATCTCCTACGCATAGCCAATCGAGGAAACTACCATCATTGACCTTGGCGAGGGTTTCGACGCCATGATCTTTTCCCAGATCCTTGAAATGGATGACAGTGATCAAGACCGCTCGTTCAGCCGTGACCTGGTTGTCGACTTCTTGAGCCAAGCCCGCGACACGTTTGCCGACATTCGATCTGCTCTGTGAGTCCATCAGCTCAACTGCAGTCAAGCCATCTATTACTTTCCCAACTCTAACCAGTACATTGCACATACAGTAAGCAGGGCGATCTCGCCGTTCTTTCCGACCTCGGTCACTATCTCAAGGGTTCCTCTGCGGCCCTGGGGCTGGCCAATGTCCAGGTACACTGCCAAAAAATACAACAGTTTGGCAAGCTACAGGACATGGATGAAAAAGCCCTGGAACCTCCCCAGGCTCTCGAGATGATTAGCAAAACCCTCGAAGTGCTCATCGCCGACTTCGAGGCTGCTGAGGCCAAACTCCGAGACTTCTACGATGGTTTCGAGGGGCTTGACTTACCTGCCATTGCCCAAGGAAACGCAGCATCGCCCAAAGATGATCCCGAGGACGATGATGACTCCGACGAGTACGAAACCGACGACGACGACGACGATGAAGAAGAGGACGATGATGAAGACGGTGCTGAAGACGATAATGACGATAATGACAATGCCGACGATGAGAAGAGCGGAGAATCGGAAAGCAAGGCATAAACCAACCATCCACTGTCTTTGGATCTTTCTTTTGCCGTGCCCTCATACACAGATGCACATTGGCGGCCACATCGAATTGTTTGGATGCTTGCTTTCAAGCCTGAAAGTGAAGTCAAGGCCTCATCAAATAACCGATGTATCCTGTCGGCCGGAACTCTTCCCAACGGACCAGCTAGTCCAACTCGTCTTATCGTCCGCTTGCTCATGCGAACACACCCACTTCACAGCTCTGTCCCCGGACCATTTCCGACACTGCAGCTCACCTGGACAAATCTTCCAGAAAGCTGCTGTCGTGCACTCATTTACCATTCTATTTCTGCATTCATCCTCTGTTCCTTCACTCTCCTTCCGCCATGTACACCATACCATACCATATGCACGCCCTTTCTCATCTTGTTCGAATTATTTTCTTTTTCAGTGCCTGCTGATCGTCTTGAACATTTCGACTGTCCATTCAGTCCATTTATACCCACCCATTTCATGATTACGGCGCTTAAAAAATGCTACCCTTGGTTTGCTCCCAATCTCGGTTTCGTTTTTTTTATACATGATCTAGACGACACTGCACTGCACTGCACTGCACTGCTTTGTGCGTTACGGGGTTTTCTATCGATTTTTATCTTGGGATTTTTCTTTTTTAGGTTGTTTTCATGGCTTACCAGCTCCTTTCTTTGCCATTTTATGAAGATTGCTTTTCTCTTCTTTTTTTTTTTCATCCTGGTCCCTACGTTTTGTTTTTGCTTTGTAGGAGGAAATGGGAGAAACAACCAAAATATCTGAGCTTCGGCAGCTCATTCTGATAGCTACATTGCTTTTATCTTGCGACTTACAACGAAAAATGGTAGAGGGGGTTGTGCTATCCGCCTCGACTATCGCACATACAATAACGAATTTTACAACCAACCAAGCGTGCGGGCCAGGCCCAGCCAAGTCCAAGTCCAAGTCCAAGTCCACAAGGCAGGGGATGTGATTGTGGAAAATGGAATATAGAAGATGGAATTTCCAGCTTGGCCCTTTGTCTACAAGTCCACGGGCAAATGTCGACAAGGACCAGGTCTGCTCCGGATATGCAGTGTCAAAAAGCCCGGCAAGCCAGACAAGGTATAGTATCCTGCCACCGGGTTTCTATACCATGTACGGACAGGCTCACCAACACATCACAGCTGGTGTCAACTCTCGTCTCCCAATCTTCTTCATGCCCCCGCGAACGCCGGTAGCGAAGAGCAAATGTCAGCCCAAGCAGAACCCATTCATGCATGACGAGGTGGGGTTTGTCTGGCTCAGCTTCGTCCTGAAGAGGAGATGGAAGGATGAAGGAATACATCCTGTGTGGTGTCGGGATTGCTCGCCTACGTAAAAATGCCTGAAAACTTTGGTCTTTGGGTGACGGGGCGACGATGGGGGAAGGGGAGGGGAGGGGAGGGGGGGCGTACGGGGACTGAGTCTTGCCAGTGCGAGAAACAGAAAAGGGAAGAGGGGGATGTAGGTCATAGGTGAAAGGTGATAGGGGAGGGGCGAGGAAGAGAAGAGGACCGGCTGGCGTTGTCAGTGTGTGGTGTGTATGTGTATGGACTGAGTGTTTGTTCTCGTGTGTGTATGTGTGTCACATACGCAAGAGATACATCACCGTCACCTCGCCTTCCATGTCCTCGTTCCCGTGCGGCCACGACCTGCCAAAAGATGGCATTGTTCGACGAGAAAACAAAAGAAGAAAAGAAGAAAAGAAACAAGACAACACCGGCTGAAGCACCAAGTCAATAACACGATTCGATATAAGTGCCTGACAAGTCCTCTAATTCCTTTTTTTGGTTTTTTTTTTGGTTTTCTTTTTTGACAGATCCTAAACAGAAAACGATAATCAAGCCCAGCCACGCTGCCAACTTCGTTTTCTCAGAACGGGCATATCTTGCTCGTTTCCCTTTTTTTAAAGGGAGTTCTGTGCTGAGCAGTCTGGGGGGAAGGTGTAAGCTGGAGTTTGGAGCTTTGGGTCATGTGTCATATCACTTGATGCACAAGTCAGACGTGGTGGTGCTGGTGTTCATGCAACTGCGCTTCTGGCGGTGGTGGGCTTGTGTCTGTGTCTGTGTCTGTGTCTGTGTCTGTGTCTGTGTCTGTGTTTGTGTCAGTGTACGTGTTTGTGCATGTGTATGTGTTTGTATGTACAGCCTGCAAGCTCTCATAGCTATGACGTGATGTCGAACATTGATTAACAAGCCAGCCAGACATTGTGATTGGATGACTGGCTTGTTGATGCCTGGATTTGGCGCCTGAGGCTCCATTTCTACTGTCAGATGTCACTAACCCTATATTTCTTGATGCCTTAAAAATAGACTGCAGCAGATTATCACGTTGCACAAACTAACTCAACAGAACACCCGCAGTTCCCCAGCATCCCGTGCGTAGTCAACCACCTCCGACACCGTCGCATACCTCCGCAACACTCACAAAAAAAAAGGAAATGACACCCCGAACCGGCCCACCGCGGCTCCGGCCGACCCATTTCCTATGCATCCCGCTCGTCACATGCACGTCGCGCCCGCACCTGAAGCGCAGCCTGGACTCGTTCCGGCAGCACGTCTGCGCAGCCCCCGCCCTCGGCATCCCCACTGACGCCATCCGCCCGCTGGGCACCATACATCTGACCCTGGGCGTCATGGACCTCAAGACCGACCCTGCCCAGATGGCGCGCGCGCATCAGGTGCTGGCGGACCTGCGGCCCCGCGCGCTCCTGGCTGCTGCGCATGCCGAGCTGCAGAGCACCGGGGGGGCGCCTGCATCCGAGCGTGCGTTGGCGTGTGCAAACGAGGGCGAGAGCAAAGACGACACCTCGTCGTCGTCGCTGCCGCTGGCGCCGCCGCCGCCGCCGCCGCCGCTTACCGTGTCGCTGACGGGGCTCAAGCCCATGCACGACGTGGCCGCCACATCGGTGCTGTATGCACAGCCGCACGACACACACGGCGTGCTGGAGCTGTTCTGCCTGAAGCTGCGGCAGGTGTTTGTCGACGCAGGGCTGGTGGAGCTGGGGCACCAGCCGGCGCTGCGGCTGCATGCGACACTGGTCAACACGGTGTACATGCCGGGCCAGGCGCGCGGCCACGGGGCCCCGCGCAGCCGGCCGAAGCGCGTGATGATGGACGCGCGCGCGGCGGTTGATGCGTTTGGCGAGGTGCAGTGGATGCGCGATGTCCCGGTTGAGGAGGTTGCAATCTGTCGTATGGGGGCTCGTGCGGTTGGCGGCGAAGATGGCGAGGCGTATTCTGTTGAGAAGGCGGTGCCGCTGTAGGCAGGCATAGCCGTGGTAACGCGATGTCGTCATGTGTGATGCTGGACGGAGGTGGAAGAGGCATGACCACGCCCTTACACATGGGTATGATGTGATGGTGCGACCTGCAATTTTGCTACAGGCATCTATCTGTACACCTTATGAAGACTTGGGAAGCAAAAAACACCACGTCTCCATTACAATTTCCCACACGGGCATTAATCACGAGACTAAGAGAACAGTCAACACATCACATAATAATAGGCCTAAAGTCTTGGGCTGAGAAACATCGGCCAGAAAGGAGTATTATTGCCCTGTGGATATATGCCGCCCTCAGGTATAAAGAAAAAGATAGAAGAGGGTAGGCAATAGGAAACATGAGCACGGAAGAGAAGAGAAGACGAAGCATTAGAGGGCGGTAGAGATATAATAGATTCAGCGAGAATTCAAGCCGCGGTGACATAAGACCAGATGAAAAAACAAACAACAGACTGACAGGTGTGCCCGGGACGGAGGTGTATATAGGTGTATAAAAAGATCAGGCAGATCATGTAAAGACGGCTTGGGATGCTGTTCTCTCACGACAAAGGGATAAGATGCAAGAGACAAACAGCTCTAAGAGAACGGGCCGATGAGAACAGAGTAACGGGAAGGCAAACAAGACACGAATGATTTGCGGCATGGATATAAAAAATGGGGGGAAAAGAAGAAAAAGAAATAGGCGGCAGGGGGAGGGGGGGTCGATTAAAGACAAACCATCCAGAGTATTGCCTGGCAAACTAGAGTAAGAAGTGCAGAAGCTGTTAAGCAAAACAAATCAGCTCTCCATCCAACAAGCAAGCAAAGAATAGGATGGAGGAAGAAAATAGAAAATAGCAAGTATCGTAGATGGAAAGAAACGGGACGACAGAAAGATAGCGGGTAGAGGAAATAAAAAAAAATAAAAAAACGACCCTCAAGCTGTGAGTAAGAAACGCAGGTCCAACTAATAAGTGACAAAAGAACAAAAGATTCTCAAAACGCCAGATTTGGTTTTCCCCTAGAGCCCAACAGACAATACAAAGCAAAAAGAAAAATAGGAGAGAAGAAAAGAAAAGAAGAAAAAAAAAGATGGGAAGAAATATCAACGGATGAAGAGAAAGAAAGAAAGAAAGGGAAAAAGGGCAACTTGAGCCACAAAACAAGACGAAACAAGTGACACCAAGAAACAAAAAGAGCCGACCGCCAAAAAAGCAAAGACAAATGAAATAAACAGAGCCGTGTAGCAAGGCTAGCTACATGCTAGAATCAGAAAGCGCGCAAGGAAATGAGAAAGGGGAAAATGCAAAACCCCCTGCAGGAAAAGAAAATAGCATGCAGCCAACATCTAGAACCGGTTGCTGGCGGCCCAGATGCTGGCCGATGCTGAAGCAGCCCATTCGCTTTCCTCATACGGGGGTGTCGGCCACTTCAGCTGTGTCTCCAGCGGCTTCTTGATGTCCAACGGCTTGGGCGTCAACGCGGTTTGGTCGGCAAATAGTGCAATGTTCCCGCTAGCCGAGGGTGACGGAGTAGGATACGGGTTGGAAATAGCCATCGTGCTGGCTGATTGCCGTAGGGGCTTGTTGGCGGTCGCATGGGCGTTGTTGTCCTTGTCCATCTGATGCATGACGTTTCGCGTCGAGGTCAGGACCTCGTCAAGGAGCTCGTCCTCCTCGTCCGGTGTGTCGTACTGGCGACCGCCGGGCGCCATAATTTTCGATCGCCGCGTTGTCCGGCTGCCAAGGGATCCGGTGTTCCGCGCTGCACCCAGCAGATTATCGACTGATTTGGGCTGTTGGGCCTTGGGAAGCGAGTGGTGTCGCTTAAGATTACTCGCGTTTTGGTGGGCCGGGGGCGGAGGGGGCGCGTGTTGGTGAACGGGGTGGGCATACTTGGGGGTGGCGTCGTAGTGCTCGGGCTTGGGTGCAAGGTTGGAATCAATAATCATGGAGTTGCGGTTGCTGTTGCTGTTGACGGCCCAGGGACTGCAGCCGGCCTGAGCCTCAATGTCATCATAGCTCGGCGAAGCGGGAGTCATGTGACGGCCTGATAGTCTTCTCGCGCGTTTGCGCAGGTGCGAGAAAAAGCTTTCTTTAGGCCCACTAGCGGGTGATGTCAGACCAGTGGTCTTGTCGTTATAGTTGTTGGTACTCGAGTTGACGGAAAGTTGACGTGCAATCTTCTTGTTGCGTTCGTCTTTGTTGGCCTGGGCGTTGACAGCATCTGAGATGGGAGAGACAGGCTTGATGGAGGGTAAAATGTTCATGGGGGCCGTTGAACCATTAGCCCAAGTTGCTCTCTTGGCGGCATTGGCTGCCTTCTTAGCGGCTGCAGCGGCAGCAGGAACCTCACTGACAGCAGGTCCTCCAACAACGACACTGACCGGTGATGGTCTGGGAGCATCCTTGGCCGAAGCGCTTTGTGAGATGTTACAGTGGTCGGGGTTGCTCTCAGAACGTCCAATGAGGGATTTTCGGAACCACGAAGGCTTGGAGGTGAGCGCGGGGTTGGAAGTGTGGCCGGCTAGTATTGAACCAACATCCTTAGAACCACGATGACTGATATCGGACTGTTTGCGTCCAAGAATTCTTGATGCGGAAGATTTGGGTCTTAGAGGGTCGACGGCATCATGGAAATAATCGTGAGCAATGGCTTGTGTCGAGGTAGGACGAGTCTTGGGATCCCACATCAAGCACCAGGTGACAAAATGACTAAGAGACGCCGGCCACTGAGGGGCCTGAAGGATCGTTTCCATAGCATGAGGTGCCATTTTCGGGAAGGAGAATCCGAGTTTGTTGGCCAGTCGAATTCCGTCCTTCCATTCACCACCACCAACGCGAGCACCAGCTTTGTTGTACCAGTTTCCGGGGCTACCCATGATTTCGCACACTCTCCAGACCTGGTCGACTTCGTTGCCACCAGGGAATAGGGGCTTCAAAGTAGCGACCTCAACCGCCATGGCACCTACAGCCCAGATATCGACAGGGGCAGAGTACTCGCCGGCGCGTAGAAGCACTTCGGGAGCTCTGTACCAGCGTGTTGAAACATAGGTGGTGTAGGGAAGCTTAGAGTGTGTTTCCCTCGCCAGACCAAAATCGGCAATTTTGACACCGTAAGCGGGATGGTTGGAAGGGGTGGCGACAAGAGATGAGTAGCGTCGAAGGGAGCTCATGTCACTTGCTGAAGTTGAAACCAAAATGTTCTCGGGTTTGATGTCGCGATGAAAGAAGTTGTGGGCATGAATGTGTTCCAGGCCTAGCATGATCTGGTAAAGAATGCTTTTGACGGTGGAATTGTCAAGGCACTTGTGGTCACGCGATTTCATGAGTTGATAAAGGTTGCCCTCCATGTACTCCATGCAAATGTGAAGCTTCTTGGTGAAAGGGTCTAGAAAGATGTCCAGCGCTGGAACCAGGTGGCTATGGGCGGGTAGAGTTTTCAGGAAAACTACTTCACGCAGTTCGAGGCAAGGGGCAAAGGAGTCGAAAGTCTTCTTCATAGTCTTGATCGCGACCTGTAGAAATGTTGTAGTTAGCATGGCGGCCAGATAAAGCACTGTCACCAACACACATGGTCAAACTTACTACACTGCCCCTCCGGGCGATGTTAGCCCCAGCTGTCCGTATTCTAGCGAGCACAACTGTACCAAAGCTACCATCGCCAATGTCCTTGAGAATCTCGAAGCGATCTTCAAGAGAGAGCATGTTTGCCGCATGGGGGGTTGATGACCCGCGGCGGGTCAAATCGGCAGTGGTTGTCATTATGAGGCGAAGGCAAGCTTGTGCAAAATATCGTATACAGTTGAATTTGGCAGCTAGAAGCAAAAGACTGGTAAGGCGGGTAGTCGAAAGCCAAAAAGAAAAATGGAGGTGTTTGGCATGCAACGAGCGTAGAGAGTCGGTGAAAATGGCCTTGGTTTAAAGGTTATCCTCTAGATGTATCACTTGCGTGCCAGTTTGCCGACAAGAGAGAGAGCTCGGTGGTTTGAACAAGCAGAAAAACGACAAGCTCAAAGACTGATGGTGAACCAACAAACGATAAAAGGCGTAGTTGGCTGGCGCGGTTGGTCCTGCGAAGAGGATTGTTGTTGGACACTCAACTACAGCACTGCAATGTTCGCCATGAAATTATACAGAAGTAGGTTGAAAGTCGCAGCGAGTTAGAGTAAATGGGAGCTCCAGGAAGCGACAATAGCGACAGTAGTGGCAACAACAATGGCTGTGGCTGGGAGAAAAGAAACTTGGGCGACAGAGCAGGTGAACTGGTGACGAAGTTCTCAGGCGGTTGAGTAGAAGAAAAGGAAAGAAGAAGCAGCCAGTAAAGACCAGAACATGAACAAGACAAAAGAGAAGGAGGGCCAGGAATGGAGGAGAAGAGGAAAGGAGCAGGGCCTGTAGAGAAAAGGAGTGAGAAGACTTGAAGTGAGCCAGACAAAACCCTGGACAGGGTCGGAGAAGTCAAAGGGGGGTGTGCAAGAATGATTATGGAACGGTTTGATTGGGATTTAGGATTGGAATTGCGGATTAAGATCAATGGGGACCGACCAAGCTAATAGAATAAGTGCAAGGAAAGCAAAGTCGAAGTGGATAAGGGGGTGGGTGAAGGCGCTGGGAGTACCACGCTATACGTACACTGCGACTATGGATTACAGCTTGGACGGCAGGTCCAAGGCAAGCAAGCAGGTCTTGGATTAGTGGTTGCAAGAGGGGCGGTTCTGATAAAGCTCAGGCCAGCAAATGAAGGGTTGAAGTCCAAGAAGGAGGGAGACAGGGGATGGATTAGCAGGAGAGGGAAGAGAGAAGAGAGAGAGCGGAGAGCAAATGGGTAAAAAGAGAGGGAAAAAAAAAAGAGAGAGCAGAAATTTGAAAAGAAAGAGAAAAAAAAAAGAGAGAGAGAGTAAATGATGCATGCAGGAGCACGCAAGGAGCTGGGCCAAGGTTACTTTGACAAAGCTGCAGAGTGCTTCCTTTTGCTAAGTTCGGGATAGAGATCAATTTGGCCGTCAGATGGGTGAATGGCTGGAGGCAAGAAAGCCAGGCCAATGAGCGACAATAAGAAGTTGGGGGAGTAGAATAGCAAGAGACTCTGTCGTCTGGTGGAAGAGGGAGAGAACAAGGGGAGTTTGGAGCCCGGCAATAAAGAGCAAAGAAGGGGACGCAAACGAGGTAAATGAGTCGAAGGGGATGGGGATAGACGGTCGGGTGGTTTGGATGAGATATGGGATGGGGACGGACAAGAGACCCTGGTAGGAGGCCAGAGCAAAAGTAAAGTGTAAAGCTAAAGCATACAGTGTTGAGCGTCAAGCGTCGAACATCAAGCATAAAAAGCCCACAATCGAGAGCAGCGGAGAAGCAAGGACAAAACACCGACAAGGACAATATGCAATTGTGCAGAAGCGAACACAATTCTGGCTAATTCTGGAGGTTGTCAAAACTCAACTGGCTAGCCGATCAAGCCCTTAACAGTGATGGAACGAAACGAGGGATTGGAAAAGCGCAAGCTACGGCGTCGAGAAGGGGGGGGGGCGTGGGCATAAGTCGGGGGTTTGGGTTTGGGTGTGGGCGTGGGCGTGGGAGGGGACCGGGATACTGAGAGGAATTAAAACGACCGATTTCAATGGCGAATACAAGCAGAAGCAAAAGAGGACTTCATGATGGCAGCAAAAGGCCGAATGAGGTGGAAGTGATGAGAAGAAAGAATGGATGGGGGAGAGAAAAAAAGAATGACGAAGAGAAGAGGAAGAAAAAGAGAGAAAGAAGAAGAACACGTGGTGGACTGCTTTTTTTTTGGGGGGGGGGGGCCCATTGGAGGGAAAACGAAAGAGAAAAAAAAAGAAAAAAAAAAATGGTGGGAAAAACTTTGCCCCTTGCTTCCCAGGGAAA
>JADILG010000072.1:0-34600 GCA_017591655.1 Thielaviopsis populi | reverse complement strand
GAAAAAGGGAGAAAGAAAAAAAACAAGGGGTGGAATGCTTTTTTTTTGGGGGGGGGGGGGCTCATGAGAGCGAAAACGAAAGAGAACAAAAAAGAACAAAAAAACTGTTGAGAACAGCTTTGCCCTTGATGTCTCGAGGCAACTACCCAAATGTACAGTTTACACTACAGCTTGTTTATCCGAGCAAACGGACGGGACCGGCTGGTGTAATATTTATGGCCGTGTTTTATTGTGTCATGTCTGCCAAAGAAGGCACATTGCCAGTACGTGGAAAGATCACAGCGCCTTCCAACAATTGGGACTGTCGCCACTGCCACTTGATGAAAACGATACACAGCCTGGCCATGAAGGTAAGTGTGTGCAGCCTGAGGCCACAAGCTAGGTATACGGACAGGGCAACTGCCCGTCATTAACTGGGTGAGTGCCTTCTAAAAAGATGGAAGGAACCAAATATCTCGGAAGCACCCATGGGCAATGTGTACATGCAGGTGTACTGCCATGCCATGTCCCTCCGCCGTACACGCGGCCCCGCTTGCACAATGCGTGTATGTATCCACATGTATACGTGCATGTGTATATACTTGCATGTGTACATATATGTGCACACTTTGGAACATGATATCTGCCTGGATGTACATGCATACTCGCTCACATGCTACTTACATCTACATACTCTACATTGTACATACTTATATATGATACCTTCACCTATATGCACACACACACACACACAGACACACACACATTTACAGTCAGTCAGTCAGTCTACTTCTCTAGCTCACACAAACTGCACTGCATCTGCTCTCATGTCGACCCCCGTTAAACCACTTTGAGACATCTTAGAGGCATGTGTCTTACGCAGAAACCCGTAATTAAGCCCGCTAAATCAACGCCTGCAAGATTTGATTCAAGCTGCGAGAAACAACTTGCTTGGAGCCTGACGTTCAAAGGGCATCACCAATTTCGCTAGTGCTTCGGGAAATCGTAAGTTCCAGAAGGAGTCATTCTCTTATTCTGTGCCCTTTTCTTTTTTTTTCTTTTTTCCCTTTTCTTTTCCTTTTTTTTTAGTTCATGGCTTTAGTCTTGGCCTTGAACCGCTTTCTTCACACATTCCCAACGTGGCATTGCGCTGTGACGGAGAGTTCGCCACCGTCAGTTGCTAAAAACCATCTCATGCACTAAGATGCTGCATTGCATTGCGATGCGGTGTGGTGGAAAGGGCAATGCAATTCGGCCAAGCCCAAGGCCAAGACCAAGGGGAAGACGTCGTCGTGTGTTGTCGTCGTCGTCTTGCTGTAGATTGCAGAGAAGGGAGGAGGAGCTGCAGCCGCCTTGATGGACCATAGCATAGACTACCTTTCGACCTGCTTGATGCTATGCGTGCATACATGTAGGTACGTACCTGAGTATAGACGTATCCTATATGTAGGTGCACATCTGAATATGTACCAATGTTATATCTAGGTGCACATTTGAAGATGTACCCATGTATTCTCCAGGTGCACACTCGGATATGTACCTCCATAATATCTAGGTACACATTCGAATATGCATATATTCAATATCTGCCCTTTTTTTGTCTCCTCAGCCTTCGTGTCGAGCTGAAGTAAAGTCAGTCGGCAACGACAAGACAGCCGCAAAACTGGCCAGGAATGCGCACCACCAAGCAAGGAGAGCCCTACAGATGTCGATGCTGGGCAGCGTATTTAATTGCCTCACCGAGTGCTTGTCGGACTGATCGTCATTAATGCACCAATCAGAATACTAAGATCAAGCGACCTCAGCTCAGCCAACAACAACGTCACCCCCAGGGCCGCTCAAAGCCGCCCCGGCCGCCCACAGCTCTACTGTGTGTTAATTCTGTGCCGCCTCTGCTGGTGTTCTAGTGCATGAGAAGCATGAATTCCCCGAAATCCAGTTGCTTGGAATAAGCCGTTGTATGATGCCATTCAATTCACACGTCCTTGCAGCATCATCCACCAGTTGAGACATGTTTGTGGGTGTGCAAACTCACTATCCATCCATCCATCCATCTGATTGCTGCCCATCTGATGGCTGCCCATCCGCTGGCTGCCCCTTTTTGCCATACTGCGCGTACTTCGCCATGATCTTGTGCCACCGTGCCACCGTGGGAGAGGGGCCGCTCTATTTGCCTGTCTCTTGCCTCTCGCCCATCACCTGTGCCACTCTAACTTTACAACTGTACATCACCACATGAACCGATAGTTATCGTTTACATCCGACATGTGCTACAAAAATAACAATGCTGACAGTCCCCTCCATCTCACCCCCCCCCCCTCTTCCTCCGCCCAGCCATATGTCCTTTAGTCACCCGTATTGGGCTTCTTGTCTAGACACCCTCTACCCTTTATAAGCAGTCCTAGTCGGCAAATCCTTATGCAAGCACTTAGTATGTGGGCTACTCAACCTGTATATTGTCGCCTCAACGGGAGAAGGGGACTCCCCAGTCTCGGGGAGTATCTAGCGCAAGTTTTCTGTCTTCTCACTTCAATTCAACATGTGTATTTCGTCTGCGACTCTGTCCGTCTGCTGACTGGAATTGAACCCGGGCCAGACGTTCTCGTTGTCGTCCCGTTCTCAATGCCCCTCCTCGGATCGCAACAGCTTCGAAGAGTATACAAAGTACTGTTTTTATCTAGGGTTGGGCAATGTTTACAAACCCTAACAAAGCCCATGATAGATAAAGTGCATATAAATTTAAAGCTCTAAAGCATAAGTGGGCCCTAGAAAAAGCCAAGAAAACAAGAAACCCTTGTTGACTCCTGGCCCCACTATTGATTTGACAAAAGGTTTAGCTTTACTTTTGTACTTTCTTTGTACATATGCATAAAGTGAGAAACGATGAGAACGAGCCCACGTGACCAGGACAGCAGATATATCCTGCAATGCAAAGGACAAAGGGACACTGCAGCGGTCTTCTGCATTGACTGGCATATGCAGAGTTGTTGTTTGCTGTGAACTGTCGAAAGCAGGGCAAACAAGCTACCTCGACATAGCTCAGTGCAGCGCTCCAGCAGCGCACAGTGCTTGTGCTTTGCGTTAGTGAATATGCAACGTTAACGTGCCGCACACTAACAAGCAGTACGTCCCAGGCGGGTTTTGTGGGGGTTTGACTGGCTTTCAACAAATGTGGGGCTTGTCTCTGCTGCAGTACTAAAATTGTGCAAATCTGGCTACAGCGAGCCCACACCGACTTCTAGCACAACCATGACAAGGCTTGCCTTCTATGTTGTGTTTTGCTCGGCTCTTTTCTGCTCTGCTTATTATGCATGTTCTGTTCCGCTAAACTTTCTCGCTGTCTCTCGTTCTTCTCTTTCCCGGTCAGCTTTAAGCTTGGAATCTCTACCCCTGACTAAATCCCAGCTAACACTTTTCTCTTTCTTAGGCTTTGGCTTTGGCTTTGGCATTCATGTCCCTTGACATCCCTCGATGTCCCTTGATGTCAATTTTGTCACACGGACGGCACGGCTATCCCTAACATAAGCACACACTATGACCGATTTTCGGGGGCGTAAATTAGTCGTTTGTCACAGGCTTCGTAGCCAATCGCACCATAAACAGTGGCCGCCTTGTCGTGGAAGCTGGTTATAGCAGAAACAGAGGCGGAAAAGGCTTCGCAATCAATCACGGGGGCCTCAAATAAGCCTCCCACATACATACATGCACCTTGTGTGTACTCAACTATACATGTGTTGCGCTTGCGTCTCGCGCCCTGTATTCACGCACAATCACATTGTACGTCTGGGCGCTAGTTTAAAGCACATTCACATTCCTGATCTGCCACATATCCCCACGCTCGGCGTCGCTGCCGTCCTTTGCTGCGTGGTAGGCCGGGCTCTTTCCCTCTGCTATGCTGTATACTGTACTGTATGCTGCGGTGAGATCTGATGGGCCGTGATCCTGTCCTGTTCCCTCCCTATATTGCTGTCCATCCACCTTTTGTTGTTGAGTGCTGTAATAAGGGGGCAAGCTTCAGAGGCCAAATGCCAACTCAAGCCAGCCGCTACAGCTTCGGCTGTCACTCCCAAGGGCAGCTTGTGCCAATATCAGAGGAGACGCCAATCAATTGACAGGTACCGCCGCTCTCTACCAGATCTGTGGTCCAGCTGGGCTTGCCCTCTCGCTGGATATTTGTACAAGGCCTCTAACCGAAGCCAATAGACCTTAGACTTCATCTCAACTTTTTTTTCAGGGCTCATAATACACACTGTAGAGAAGATCACTTTCTATCCCGCAATACCAGGCTCGTCACTTCAGTGTAAAAGCTCGCATGTACCTACTTACATATAGTGGTACGTCATATCTCCGCATGCTGATCCTCATACCCCTATGCTCATTCCCCTCTTTTATCATCATGCTGTTGCTAAGGCGGGTGGTATTCCAGGTAAAGGGGCATATGATGATGGAAGCCATGGCCTGGCCTAGGCAGCAGCTACCCCTCCGCTAGCATCAAGGCTCCTTTTTCCCGACTTCATGCCATTCCCCCTCCTTGCATTCATGGCTGCTACGGGTCGGGCCTTGTCCCTGAGCCTGAACATGAACATGCACATTCACACAAACGGAGGACGGGAAACGGGACACCTCCCGTCAAAGTATCGTCGCAAGCTGCATGGTATGCACCTATGTACCTATCCTTGAGGGTGTTCTATCAGATATCATACAATGCATGCTCAAGTGATGATCCATTCATGTGATCTTGTCCAAAGAGAGGCCAGCTACGGGGATTCTTTCCAACGTACTCTCAACAACGAGATCTTCCCAACAACATGGAAGCATCATATTCCTACTTTCAACTATTGGTATATAGTGTTAATACAGGGAAAACTAGGGCTACGAAACACAACAACGTGAAACTTCTACTATCAGCAGTTTTGATGCCACCAAAATAGCTTGCCCTGTGTTATCACAGCTACTATAGCATCCCTTTATAGTGCATACAAGAGCGGCTGGCGACCCACCCATCTATATCAACACGAAGTCGCCTGTGTACACTCTGCGAATCACGTCCTGGGGACCGTCTCTCCCAGGAATGCGGCAATACGAATCTCAAACAGCGAGGGCAGGGCAAGGGAGGCAAAAGGTCGAGAATGGAGGGGGTTACGGACGGAGCAGTGCCTGTCTGCCTGCGCATAAACTTGACCGACCTGACCGTACCTTGCGTGGTGTAGCGGTGTTGTTTACGGAGTTCCGGGGCTGTGGTCTCTGCCATGAGAATGTTCGTCTGTCCTCTTTATTTACCCCTCGATTTACTCTTTGGGGTAATGGTTCTTCGACCCTTGTTGCTCTCCTTTTTTGGTGACCGGGATATGGGTTGTATTGCATTGTATTTGCACTCTGGTTCATGCTCGCATTGATGGGCTCACTGGGCGTTTTGTCTTATCACCAGAGTTTGTTTCTTGATCCCAGTTTGGCGAGCCTTGATAGCATCTGGAACACATAATAGAATATGGTTCCTCTTATGAGACAAGATTCATGTAGCCAAGGAGTGAGAAGTAAGGCAGGCTGTGTATGTGTGTGTGTGTGCGGGTTGTACCACACTGAGAGCTTACTGTGTGTATTCGAACCGGCCCAGTCAACATATAAACTAGTTACCCTCTTCTTAAGCTCCGTTCTTATTGTTTGTCGAGTTTAGGCAAAGCCACAGCCAGACGGGCCTTGCTTCCAGAAGCAGAAGCATTCCTCCGTGCTGATAACAAAGCTGCTCGTTTCGTGGCTGTAGCTGTAGACTGTGGCGTATGTCGCCTCAGACCCTCAAAATTACAAGGGCGCTGTTGCATATGCATTGTGGCTATTTTCCATCACTTGATATTTGTCTCACGTGGCACACTCGCTACACAAGCACCCCGAACACAGCTACACAGCTACAGCAGTGTTCTGTCTTGTCTCGCCCGGGGCGTAGTGCACTGGTGCTGATGTCATATGAGCCCGGCGTATTGGACTTGAATGAGGTTTGTATAGCTTATCACCCGTGATTCCCTAAGCTCTGTTTTTTCCACCAAACAGTCAAGACAACACACCACACCACAACGTAAATGAATCCATATGCACCGTTATTTCCACAACGGAGAACCTTGCATGTTCCCCGTGATCGGCAAGCCATGAAGGGTACCAGAACAAGTTGGCCAAGCGCTGTTGCATGGCGCCCCCTTTACCTGCCTACGAGGAAGAAGAGAAGAAGACCAGTCGCGGCCTTACATATCGTCCGGCACACCATCTTGCAAAATCTGGAGGCGGTGAATCAATGGCTTCATCTTCCCCGCCCCAGAAGGATTGTTCTAGGAATAGTCCATATTGACTAGAGAACAACCGAAGCCAAAGATTCTGCTTTCTGTATCTGGATTGAGCAGATATGAAGTCACTATACGTCAGTCATCTAGACTGCATGTCACGCACAAACATGACGAAGAAAATACTTCTCATGACACATCAGTCTGCTCCATCACAAGACTGCAAGTGCTGCAGAGGAGAAGCAGGAGGAGGAGAAGGAGGAAAGATGCAAATCCTAGCGCAAATCAGGTCCAGAACAGATGCACGTGCTTGTTCAAAATTGTCGTTGCTCACAAGTTCGAGCCGTCCAAGCTGCACACGCTGATCCAACCCGTCTAGCGTTATCTCAAAGTCAAGTGAGTGATATTGGATACAAGTAGGGTCATATGAATCGAGAATCGTGAGCCTGGGCAGCAGAGTGAGATATAAGCTTCAAGCTGAAGCTGAGAATCCAACAACAAGCATCAGCTGGGTTGGTGGCCGAGTGGTTAAGGCGCTGTGTTCAAGGCATTACTTGAATTCCTTATGCCCGAAAAGGGTTCCACAGTTCCGAGAGGATCGCGCGTTCGAATCGCGCCCAACTCAACATTTTTTAATGAAATTCCTTTTTTGGGCGAGCAATGGGTCAACTCTGCTCGCGATTATAAGTCTGCTTGCTGTGTAACCAGAGGTTCTGCTGTACATATAGCTTTGCTTGTTTGTTGAATACCAATGCCAGCTCCAACGTCAACAATGCCTCTGGGCTGAGATATGCCAATGGATGAATGAAACAAACATTGGCCAAGTTTGGGATGAATAAGAGCACGCATAAGATGAGAATCAACATCATTTTCTAATGTTCAAGTTTCACTTTTGCCAGACCAAATAACAAACAAAACGAAAATAACACAGACCTGTAGACACGACGAGTGTAGTCATTAGTTGCCATCATATCCCTTGTGCAACCGACATGTGACCGCTATCCGTGTTTACCATACGAGGCAAAGCCTGTTTGGGGCAGGAAGGGCGGTAGTGTTACACACACAAACACACACACACCCACAATCATCTTCATCCCAGGTCAAAGGTAGTTACCAGAAGCAGGAGAATACTTCAGGACGACAAACCGCCCCGGAAGAAAGGGAAAGAACGCCAGAGTTTTCACTCCTTCCTTTTCATGAACCTCGATGCCTGAAAAGTCTGGCATTCTCTATTTCTTGGTGCCTGGTCTTGCGAGCTTGGCTGATAGCTTCTTGTTATTGTTTTTCCATCTCAGTCGATGCAATGTCGCCTTACTACAAGGCTCCGCCCTCTAGCTACCGACAGTACGTGGCCGATATTGAGTGATTCGGTATGAATGCAACTGACATCAATATGGCAAGACAAAACCGCCCTCGATATGACCGGCAAGCTCCCCGACTCCCATGACCCGCACGCGATCACGAAGCCACGACGGCCATCCTAACATTGCATGTGCTGTAGATACATTTGCGCACAGTGTGGCGACTGGTGCAAGATCGACGACTTCTCTGTTGTTGAGATAAACAAGCTCATCAAACGCCAGCGGAGCGAGAAAGTCACCGCCGAAAAGAGCGGCATGGCATGCAAGAAGCACACCGCTAACGCGGAGGCCCTGTATGTCTGCAATGGCCCTTGTAATCGCGAGCAGCCCGCTAGCTGCTACAGCCACTCGACGCGCAAAAATGGCAACTATGTGAGTTTGAGAGGGGCACGATGCTGTCAGGAGACTGATGGTGTTGGCTTTACTGACTGTGGTTTGTCCATCCTAGATTTGTAACGAGTGTGCCATCTGGAAGGACATGGTTGATCGCGGCACAGATATTGCTGCTCCAGGCCACCATATGTCAGTTGACGAAGTGCAAGAGGCATACTGTCAAGATCCGGCATTGGCCTACCGGATGGTTGGTTTATAGTTCTAATGTATGGTGCTGCGCCCATGAGGACAATACTGACTGGGTTTTAGGTCCGAATTGAGCTTGATCTCAAACGAAGAATCCAAGGGTTCATTGCAAGACGGGAGTTACCTGTACCTTGCATGGTAGGGCCTGGCAAGTACTACGTTCCCGACACTGCAGAGGAGCGGCTTAAACAAGGCTTCGATAAGGACATTGCCAAACATCCCGAGTTGGTGCGCTGCCAGTACAAAGGCTTTGTCCCGCCCGCTGCGTTCCAGAAGGACTTTGAGGATATGATGACTGGGGAGAGAGCCAACTCTGGGCGTGACGTCGATGAGGCTCAAGATGACCAAGCCAAGAGTCCGGAAGCGAGTGCCCACGACGCAAAGGAAACACCACAGGCTCCGGTACATATCGAGTCGAAACACAACAAGAGGAGTGAGGATCTGTACATCCAGGAGTACTGCAGATGGGTTGGTAAGTGCGTTCTGGTATTGGCTACCAAGGACATATCAACTACGTGACGTACAGACTGTGGCTAACAAACGGTCTTTCTTCTAACCCAGACAAGAAAAAACCCGAGTTTTAGATAACTGGAAGTTGTTTGATATCAATACAATACTTGGGACTTGCTCCCTAGTCTAGGAGCCAAACTGTAGTCTGTAAAAATTGCGAACCTCTGGGTTCCCTATTCGATGTGTGAAGAGTCCCTTGGAGCTTCCCTCCACCCGGAGACCAGAGAGACTTCTCGCTCGTGATAACGCAACATAGACCTGGCCTTCGGCAAACGATTTGGTAAGATCTACAGCGACCTGGTCCAGTGTCATGCCCTGTGATTTGTGGATGCTCATGGCCCAACCCGGAGCCAATGGTAACTGTGTCCGACTGAGTACAGGAGGCTTGAGTCGTCGTTCCAGCTCATAATCAGGGAGACCCAGGGAGAGTAGCCTTTTCTTCGCAGCTGGCACCTCATGAACCAGTTCCTCGACAACACAGTCGGGGTATATGACTTCAGGCTTGCCGTGATGGAATTGGACTATGGGAAGCACAAAATCTTCACAATTTACTTGTTCCCTGAACTTCAAAACCCGGTCAGTGGCGGTTTCATTGTATAGACGGTGACAATGTTGAATGTAATCGTGTTCCGTGGGTTTGTCGAAGCCTACAATAATGCCCTGAGAGCCGTTAATGAGCCCACGTTCCATGGACAAGTTGGTTAGTAAAATGACGGGCATGCCTATGGCCAGGCTGAGAACAGGCTCGTATTTATGGTCTTTCAAGGCAGCCAGAGTGTTATCGGCAAATCTCTTGCTCATGTGTCGAAGATGGGGATAAGTGTTGTGACAAAAGCGAAAAGTATCCAAAGGATAACTGTGAAGAGCTGGTCTGCCGTCGCTGAGAAGTTTTCGGAGCCTTAACGCATTGTATCGAGAGACTTCAGCTTTTGTAGCATATAACCTTGTGGCATTCTTCAAGGCGCCTGGCCGGTTGGCATCGCGGGATGGATCCGTGAGTATACTGACGTCATTGGGCGTAAAGGTGCCACGGCGGAATCGATTGAGGATGTCCAAGAATCTCGCATCGCCCTGCTGTCGCAATACTGTCTTCAGTTCAACATGAGTAAATCTAGTGCGTTTCCAAGCGTTGGCCTTGAATGCCCACTTCTGGCTCATATTCCAAGAGCCGTGTTGGTCGGGACAGACAAGTGCCGTCTCGTACTCCATGGGCTTCTCTTCAAGCTTCTGGCCACATAGAATGCACTGCTGGAACGGAAGGACGGGCGGCAGCTGGAAAAAGTCACCAGTCGCAACGACTTGACAGCCACCAAAGGGCATGTCTCTGATTCTTTTTACTTGTTTCATGATATCGGCTGCTTCGGGGCTATTGTCGTCTGTGATTTCCAAGCTCTTTCGTGCAGCTCGGTAATGCGCCATCACGTCGCTGAGCCGTTCCAGGTGGTGGTTCTCAACCATGCTCACTTCATCGATGACAAGAACATCAGCGTCAGCCATACGATGCCTTGACATGGGTGAAGTTGTCATATTGCAAAGAGTCTCTATTGACTGTGAACGCGCTTCCGGTGTCCATCCGGCAAAAGACCACGTTGTCATGCCGCCAATGTTGAAGGCCGCTTTGCCCGTCGGCGCAACTACTGCGACATTGCGTCCTTGCGATCGAAGTGCGTCCACTGCAGCCTTCAGAACGACGGACTTGCCCGTGCCAGCAGCTCCGGTATAGAAGACGTTGTGGCCCGCAACAACCAGGTCGACGACATGCCGTTGCTCGTCATTCAATTCGAAGTGGGTTTTGGTGGGAGGTGGTAGACTGGATGGGGGAGACGACGAGAAGACGCTTGAGAGAAAGGGCTGAGCGCGAGAGATCAGGTGGAAGGGCAGTTTGCCGTGAGCTTTGGTTGAAGTAACAAAGGTTCGTAGCCAGACATGCTTCATGGTTCGAGAGTTTGCAAAGAGAGGTCGACATATGTGGCGGGGAAAGGAGACAGACGTAATGACGAGAGCTTCGTGTCCATGGAATGAATAAGTAGGAGGCACACTGACGCGCTTGACGATATCACGACGTGAATAAACTCGAGAACAACCACATACCAGTCTCACCTATGGAACAAAGTCATGCTCTGCGTAGGCAACAGAGAATCATCTACAACAACGGGCTGCCCAGGCAACAATAGACGTATCTGGAAGAAAAATACTCATTTATTATCCATATCAACAAAGTACCCCGAGCACAAAAAGAAGAACAGTAACAATACTACCAGAAAGCCATCAAAGACGTAAAAAAAACATGCAAGATAGAAAAGGAAAAAAAAAGAGTGCTGCGCGCGACGAGATGGCACATGTTGGCAAGGTCGAGGTTGATACATGATATATAGCTGGATGGCAAGAAGAAGAGGAGACTCAAGAGGATGACAGGGTAATGTTACAGTAGGTTCGCTTCAGTCCAAGGGGAGCAAGCAAAAGGAACCACCGCGGCCCATGGCCGGAGGCGGTGTGGCAACGGAGGAAAAGCGTAGTCGACCACCAAAGAGATAGGTTACAATATGAGAGAAGAGTCTCTTCTTGCCAGCACGAGGAAAACGACGCCATTGACAAAACATGGGGCCTAGGAACAAGCGACTGGGCTAGAGCTGGTGGTCGTCCTGGCTCAGCCGGCCGGTGCCTTCGTTGACCATGGCCTCAGCATCACCGACCTGGCGCCGTTCGCTGATTTCCATCAGTTCGTGGGGGCTCTTGAGACGCGAGCGGGCAAGGTAGCGTAGCGGCATTGCAAGACCGCGGGTGTGGGCAGGAGGTGTATGCTTGTTACGATGGCCATAGTAGTAGACGGCGGGTGTCGACGCCTCGGCTGGATCGCGGTAGCCCGTGTAGAAACGACTACCGGGCTTGGCTTCTCTCATATGCGTTGATTGCTACGGAAGAGGTTCTAGCGAGCTAGAGAGGCGATTCAGGTGCAGGTAGACATCAGTGCCGTATCTATTTGGGGGATCGGTGTTAGCACATGTACATGTTGTTGTGTTGTTGTCAAGTAAAAGTTGGAAGGGGGGAGGGGGTCCTTGACTCGGAGCGATGACGTCATCGGATTGTAATAAGAACATACCCCTCCATGCTGATGAGCTTCAGGTCGCCACCAAAGTAACGAGCATACAGCCGAGAAATAGGCAGACCGTAGCCAAAGCCGGCCATGGGCGCCTTGAAGTCGCTCTTGTCAAAGTCCGGGTCGAGGCTGGGCGTGCGGTCGACAGTGGTGTACATGTAGGTCCAGACCAAGGGTATGGCGCTGCGCGGAATACCACCACCCTCGTCCGAGATCTTGATAGTAATGTCCTCTTTTCCTTCAGCCACAATGACTTTGGTGACGGGGAAGTTGTCGGATTCTTGGCCGTGGCTCTCTACGACGGCCCGCAGCGAGTTTTTGAGGGTTTCAAAAAGCATGTGTGACAGATGACCTGGCACATACATGAAGTTGAGGTTTGGGGGACAGACAAGCTGGATTTTGGGGGCGTCAAACAAGCCGTAGTGGTCCTCGCACACAAAGCGGGCATTCTCAATGGCTTCCTGGGCGAGCTCTTTGACATTTGTCTTGGTGCAAATGATACCAACATATGACGGATCGCGGTAATGGCTGTGGTCGGTCAGGGCAATGTGCTGGCCAATGAGCATACGGATGCCGATACGGGACATGTAGAAGCGGTCGAGGAAAGCCTGGATGTTGTTATCGATTTGCATGCGCTGGCGTTTGCGTTTGTATTCAAGGACGCCCTGGGCCATGGTGGTGACAACCGAGTCGTGCCGTCGCTTGATAAGCTTCAGAGTATCAGAGAATCGCTTGTTGAAAAGTTGCAGATCGGCAGGCCAGACGGCCATGTCGTCGACAAGGGCAAAGTATCGTCGTGCTGAGACATTTGACTTTTTGTGTAGGAGATGGGCGGTGCTGTCTTCGTAGTTGCTGCCAAAGCCCCTGGCAGCCTGGTACTGGGTATGCTCAAGGCTCGGATTGGGGATCGCTTCGGAGAGCATACGACTCTGTTTGTGGCCGCGCGCAGGTGTGAGGAGGCGGTCGCGCACCTCGGGGTCGAGCTTGGGTCGTGAAAGAGCCGTGATTTCCTGGGAGCAGAGGTGTGTGAGAATAGGTCAATGGAGGCAGTCCCGTGAAGAGCATGAAGAACATGAGGGGAAGGGAGGGGAAGGGAAGGGAAGGAAAGGGAGTGACGACTAGTTACCTCGAATGATTGAGCGTACCAGTCCTGGACCTTTCTGACGGAGGGCATGTCACTGAGGCCATCTGGTAAGCTGTCGAGTTCCTGGACTCTGTGGGCAAGACGGATGGGCAGTTCTTCGGCAAGGAATTGAGAGGCACGGAAGAGGGTGCCTGGACAGGAGAAGTGATGGAGGTTAGTATTGCGATGGAGACGCAGATGCTGCAAAGAGGACGGGATGGCTCGAGACTCGAGACTCGACCGAAGCTTCAAGACGCACCAACATTGGGCTTTTCGCCAAACTGGACCATTTGACGCAAGCTCACGCCTGTAGCTGGAAAGCTAGCATAATGCCTGATGGTGTCCATCAGGCGCTCGCTGGCCTTCCAAGACATGGTGGGCGACTTGGAAAACGGAGGAGTGTGTTTGAGCTGTGTGTCAAGGACGAGCTGCTGTGTGGACGAGGGCGTGGGTGTAGGCGCTGCGCTGTATTGCGTGTGTACTATGACGAGAGCGTGTGCTCGGGCGATGGCTTGAAGACAGCCAAGAGCCGCTGGATAGAAAAAAAAATATTTGGGGAAACAAAATGAAGAAAAGTAAATGACAAACACACACGCACGCACACTGCTGTCGCTCCAGGGGGCGGATTGGAGTGTTTGAGTCAGAGAGAGAATGTCCAGCGTAAAGCGTTCTTGTTAGGAAGAGAATCCTCGGACCGGAATGCAGTCATAGACAGCAATGGCAGAATTGGGACGGGCCGCGCTACCGAGGCACGCACACAAACACACAAACACACACAGAGAGAGAGAGAGAGAGACAAAGGCACGCGGATCTGTGTGGATTCGTGGATTCGTTGGTTTTCTTGAGATTTACTGGCGACCGTTGGAGGAGGAGGAGGAGGAGGAGAAGAGAACCAGATTTGGTGGAAGCTTCACATGGGCATCAGGACATGACAGGACAGAACAGGACGGATGGGCATTGCTCAAGGGCAATGCAGGGAGAAGGGGAAAGGCTGACTGTGCTGTGTGAATGCGAGAAGAGCCGAGACCATGAAGAGAAAATAATAATGACTTGTGCAATAAAAAAAATACAAACAGCGATTCGAAACATTCACATCAAACCATCGCCTCTTTATATCCGGAGCAGCGGAGTTGACGCTCGATTGTACCGGGCGAGGGCGTTGCATAGGCTGTAGAGCGCTGAACAGAGCGCTGGACCGACCGCTGAGCAGAGCACTAAGTAGAGCACTGAACAGGGCGCAGGCCGCTGAACACAGTGCTGAACAAACCACTGAACAGAGCGCTAACAGCCCGCTGTCTTCAATTTCTTTTTTGGAGTCCGTCTTGCATTTTGCTCTGCCCCCAGTTCGCTACAATGGTCTCCACTTATTTACAGGGAGTAACTTCAGTTCATCATGTCTCCATCGCATCACATCGAATCGCATTGCATCGCAATCGCAGTCCGTCCATGTATTTATGTACCTGTGCACCGACCCGAAAATAGTCCTCAATGGTTGTCTGAACATTTATTGCACTCGATATAAAGCCATCTAACCATCTACCAATCTGCCACTGCATCTCAGGGCCATGGCCCATGTGTACCCACTATAGCCGTGGCCATAGCCGCCCATGCCCGTTTGCCGTTTGCCGTTTGCCGGCTGTGGCGTGTCACATGACAGGCAGATCCCGCTATACCTCTGCCCCACTTGTCTGATTGGTACATGCACATGCTAGCAGCAATCCGGACTGCTGGAAGGGGCTCATTCCCCACATCATTGTGCCGTCCTAGTGTTGGCGTTGGCGTTGGCGTTGGCTTGGGCTGCTGGACCGCTCTTAGCCCACTCTTGCTCGGTGTGTGATTCACCCGATATTTAGCCGGTCAATGTTTGTACAACCATAACAAAACAAGAATCGTTGAGCGCAATTTGAAGCAGAAGAAGAACAAGCGCAGAAGATTGGCGACAGGGAGGATTGCAGGCAAATCTGGGAAATGAGCGTGGAGCCTTCCCCCCCTCCCCAGACCCAGGAGGGTGTGTTGATTATGCTACACATATGTGAGCATATGCGAGTGTCCACACATATACCTATGTACGCACATGCGTTATCCTGATCTCACGCAAATACACAAATACATGCGCGAAAAGGCCCCCCCTGTTGAAATTACCGTCAACAGACTATCTCTATCAATGGTTGCCCTTGCCTGGTATGTTTGGCATGACGTCCACGTCTTCTTCGCCAGACGGATCTATCGGCTGGTAACCTGTAATCCGTAGCCTGTAACCTGTAGCCTGTACACTTTGTGTGAAGCTTTGTGCCTGGCTTGTACCCTCCGCCTCGCCTTATCCTTCTATGCAGGCCATATCTTTCCATCTGCCATGACCCTTGCCATATCGCGATTGTGTGTCGCAACTTTTCGCACCCGATTCAAGTTGTGTTTGGCTGATCCTGTCGCATCTTGATTTAGATTGCGCTCGCTGTTGCTTTCTGCCTGCAGAACACCGAAGCAAGGGACAGCAACGAACACTCAAACAGACGGACAACCAACTGCTCTCGGAAATCGCAGCGCAAGAGAAACGAAAAAAGGGAAAAGAAAAAAGAGAAAAGAGAAAAAAAAAAGAAGATTCGCGCTGTTCCCAAGAGTTGCGATCCGGCTGAGTCCATCTACCCTACTACGACTGGCTGCAATTGGCAACTGCCACTGCAACGCGCACACGCAACATTTACTGAGCGGTAACTGCCTTTTCTGGCATCAAAGCTTCTTGTTTTCTTGTTCATTTGGCAGGCGCGCCCGTTTGCTGAAACGTCCAAAGAGGCAGGAGGGCCCTTTGACCATACCTTCCCTTTTGCTCTCTGCGCTCTTTCCTTCTGTGATGCTTCAAGACCAGCGAGGCTGAAGAATTTTCGCTCTCCGATTATCTGCACTTTTACAGCCTTGTCACTCACTTACTACTGCCTCGTCACTCTCTTACTCACTTTGGCGGCCGTCTTTCTTCTATATTTCTATCCAACAACTGGCATCGAGTTGTTTACGACCTCTCGCCCAATGTGCCTGTTCTCTGGCGCATCTCTCTCGCCCTCTCTCTCTCTCTCTTTCTCTCGCTCTCTCGCTCTCGCTCCTCCCTTCATCCGCCTCAGCACCATTTCTCGACTACCACGTTTAATTTGGTCGGAAATAGTGCCAGCACATCACCCTATCCACGCCTTTTCTCTATCTCTATTTAACCCAGCCCTCATCTTCTACCCACGTCTATAAGCTCAAGGATCGCTGTTGCGCATGCACGACACAATGTGGTCCATGACAGCCAGCACCAGCACAAGCACCACCACCAGCAGCAGCGATTCTGGCACAGCAATCGATCCCCTCTCGTCCATTTTTACGCCACCTAGAAACCGCAGCCGGGCATACAGCTCGTTAACCACACCCTCGACCGTCGTCACCGCCACCGCTGCCCCAGGCCATTTGCGAGGGGGTAGCCAAAGTTTTAGCCCGTCCCCGCTACGCTGCAGTACTGAAATGTTTGCTACTGAATCACAAGCAAAAACTCTGGCCCAATTTCAACACCACCCTTCATCAGAAGCCAACGATGGCCGCTACGAGCCAGCAAACAATGCCGACCGTCTTCGGGAACATGGCCGTCTTCATGACTCGACTGAGTTGGCATCCATACATTCGGCATCTTCCTCACCATCGGCGGGATGCATGGCGCTAAATCCACAGTCAGGGTCCTTCTCTAGCTCAATGTCTGGACCGGCGCATGATACTAGCCCTGATTGGGAGCTAAGCCTCGACCACGACCACGGCCACAATCATAATCACAACCACAACCACAACCAGCAATTAGCAGAACACATCCGCCTCACCAACGAGCAAAATCGGCATTGCCGACATGAGAGCGAGAACAGCCTATTCCGAACTCCAATACGCCGCGCATTAGGAACTAGCCACGCATATGATGCTGCCGCCAAGGCCGCGCTCGCTAAACGGCTCGACGACTTGACTGCGTGCATTCGGGCATCCGGCGATCTCAGTCCTCTTGCCGTGGCCTCTTTGCATACTAAACTCGATGACTTGGAGGGCACTCTGTACGATCCAGCGTCCAGTAGAGCCTGTTTCGACGATGTATTAGATAGCACCTATAATCCCAACGGCACACCCACGGCAAGCAGTCCCATTCGATCACGGCCTGGTTTTGCGCGACCAAGATTTGCACGGCCCATGAGTCTCGATTTCGACTCTTCTCCCTTACGGCAGTCTTTGTTCGGCTCCCGATTCAACGACGTCAGTGCCATGCTCCGAGAAAACCGATCAAACTCACCACAGCGGCGACAAAGCAGACAGTCCGGCTCAAGAACACAAACGCCTACCCCACAAACGATATCGCACAGATCCAATGACGTTGTCGAAGAAGCGGATAGTGAAGAAAACGAGCGTGTAGAAGAAAAAGACGATGACGATGAAGAGGATGAGGATGATGACGACGACGAGACTGAGCAAGCTCAACCCCCCGCGCAAGTTCTTCGTGCACCCATCGGCATGTCCAAGGAGGACGCTCGTCTTGTCATTGCGGAAACCGAAAGGCTAAACGAAAACTTGGAGGGCCTGATTAATAATCTCCGAGCCCGCCAAGAAGAGACTGATGTGTGTCTTCTGATCCCGACCCTCTTTCTCCCTGCTCTTTTTGAAATACTAACTATGTTTCTGCAGCACATCCAAACGATACTGGTCGAACGGGCTGAACGAGCAGCTCAGCGCATCCTTTTCCTCCAAGGCCGAGTAACCCATCTCGAGAATGAACTTCACGAAAACGACTCGGAGCTGGCCTATTTAAGGATTTGCCTGAAGGGCATTGAAGTCCAGGTCCCGCGTGATAACATAGACCCAGAGCTCTACCAGAGCATTCAATACTTCAAGGAGGACTGGGCACAACTCAAAAACAAGCGAGCCGCTCAAAAAGCGGCGGATATGCAGGCATACGAACAAACTCCGTCGTCGTCATCGTTGCCGCCTCTATCACTGCCACTTTCTGTACAACACCATTCGCCAGCACATAACGAGCGGCATATGCCATATTGAAGCATCACGAGAGACAACGCCATTACCCCCCCCCTTGCTCTTTGCAAGAATGCTTACTCTGTCTCTTCTATGATCACATGTACTTTCACCACTTACGTACCCTTACCGCGGCCGCATGACGGCTTGATGATATTTACGACCTATGCATAACAATACTGACCGACTCGGTGCAGCTGGACATAGTTGTGCTATTTTATGGAGTTTTTATTTGTTGTTTTCTTGTCTTTTCCACATACCCATGGCGATACCAATCTTTCTCCTGCATCATCTAGGCAGCGTGCTTTGCTTATTATATTTCCTTTGAACTGACTTGGCCCAACAAGGTGCGTTGTGATGTTGAAAGTAGTAGTGTGAATGATGACTTTGTGTGTGCTCCAAAGTATACGGCTCATAGGATAAGGATACAAGATAACAAACCCGCTATGCGACGACATCAGGAGTAGAAATATAAATGATAACCTGCAGAAAAAAAACAAATATGAAATAACACTAAACACATAATCCAAGAAAGAAAGGTACCCATCTGGGCTGCATCCCACAGCTTCATACAAACAAGTAATTCACAATACATCATCAATCAGCTTTTTGCTTCAGTAGTTTAGAGTCTTTCTGCAGGTGACATAGCTTTCGTTACGCAACATGTAGCCCGGTCTTTTCCAGAAACTACGACTTCAAAATGGAGAGACAGGCAAGTGGCTGGTATAACCCAGCGTCCTAGGTCTTGTACAGCAAGTCCAAGAAGCCCGACGCCAAATCGACAACCACGCTCTTATTCGGCAGCGAGCCAGCAACACCGTACAGCACCGCCGAGTCGCCCGTAGGCTTCTTGACCAACTTGCCCTGCTTCGACAGGAGTCTTTCCTTTTCACGCTCCACGGCGACGACCTCTTCAAGGTCCTTGACAAGCTTCTCCCACACCTTGACAATAGGCATCGTGACCGCGACATGGATGGCAGCAGGGTTCTGCAGCGCGTTCAAGTGCCAGCCCCTGGCCGACATGGCGTCCGAGATGTCATACGTGTTCAGCGTGCGTGCGCGGAAAGCCACTACCGAAATCTTGGGGTCGCCGATAACTGCCAGCTCGTTGGACAGACTGGGCCGTGTCTCGATGGCGGCGCGGATGTTGCGTGCCGTGCCCACAATCTTGGCGCAGGCATCGAGATAGCCGTCCTGGCCAACATTCATCATGCTTGTCCAGCAGCCGGCAATCAGAGCGCCGGGCCGACTGCCGGCAAGACCTGGTGATGCGTAGATGCCACCACTCCAGTCCGGAGAAACGTAGTACTGGAAGAGACGTAGGCGAGCTGAGCGGTACAGCACTGTTGAGTTGCCCTTGGGCGCAAAGCCGTACTTGTGCGTGTCACAGCTGATTGACGTCACGCCGGGCAGGCGGAAGTCAAAGGGCGGAGCCTCGAAGCCCGCACGCTCAAGGAAGGGCATCAAGAAAGAGCCCAAACAGCAATCTACATGCAGGCAAATATCGTTCTTGGTGGCCAGACTTGAAAGAGCGGTGATATCGTCGACTATTCCGTGGGGAAAGTTGGGCGCAGAGCCCACTAGCAACACCGTGTTTCGGTTGATCAGGCGCGAGACAGTCTTGATGTTGACCTTGTGGCTGGGAGCAGGGCATTCAACCAGGTGCATTTTTATCTTAAAGTACTCGCAGGCTTTTCGGAAAGCCACATGTGCAGTCTCTGGAAGAATCATCTCGGGCTCGGTGATGCCGTGTTCGAGGTAGCCGCGCTGGCGAGCTGCTAAGCAGGCCATAAGAATACTGTCGGTGCCACCAGATGAAGTCACGCCTGCAGCACCTTCGGGGGCGTTGAACAGGGACAGGACCATTGCGACAATTTCGGCCTCCATTTTGCGCACGCCGGGGAAGACATCGGGGTGGATAGGGTTGGAAACGGTGAACTTTCCGTACGCCTCAGTCTGCAGGCGAATCAACTCATCCTCGCCATGGTACACGGTGCCGGAGACACAGCCATCTTCCCAGCGAGTGTGGTCCATGTTGGCCAGCGTTTCCAGTTCTTTCAACAGGGCCTCTTCGCTAAGGCCTTTGCGCGGAAGCACCGTGTTGCGGGTCATTCCCGCAGGGACCAGCTTCCTTTCAAGTTTCTCCAGTGCGCCGCCGACGTCCTTTTCCACCTGCGACCGTACACTTGGAGTTTGTAGTAGATAGCCATAGAGGAGTCGGCGGATATTGTGGTAGATCTCCAGTATAGTACCGATGGGGCCGCGGCCCTTTAGTTTGTAGAAGGCCCGACGCGCCCAGCGAAGGACGAAAAAGAAGAAGACGACATTGCGAACGCTGCCAAGGCAAATGAAAGCGTTAGTCTGGCAGCCTTTGCAGCAGTATCATGGAGAATCGGCACACAAAACTCACCTGTCCAGCGACATCAGATCGGACGCTCTTTGTGGTCTTTTTTCCAGCGCAATCTGCAGTAATCGCAGGAAGGCCTCGGGTAGAGCCTTTGGTCTGGACACAAGGGCGGAAGCCATATTGAATAAGAAAAGCAAGCAGACGAGCGACTTGCTTAAACAGCCTTGTGAGGCAGCGGGAAAAGATGACGCGGAAGCCGAGGGATGACGAGGATGAGAATATGAAGACGAGCGCAATATTAAGGCGCAAAAAATTGGACCAAATAGGTTGCTTGACCAAGCCGTTGGTCAGCCATGTAGCGACAGCTAATACTTGCCACCAAGACTATTGGCGACAGAGAGCCTTTGACTGACAGAAGCAGTATATTCGTCGTGGTTACAGAAGGGTTATAGCGGCTGGTAGCGGTACGAAGGGCGAAGAGACAGGGATCTGGCGGGTTTCGTGAAATCCAACCAAGCCGAGAGAATCGCAGGCTTTGGCTTAAGCAACAGTGAGTGAGAGCAGCAAGTTTGCGGGAGTGTTACAACAGGAAAAAAAAAAGATTCGGAATGTAAGAAGGAGAGAAGAAGCGCGTCACGAGAATTTAGGGAGGGCAGAGTTTTCTCTATTTGTAGCAATCACGATCAGTGTGCAAACGACAAGGCAGCTGCCAAATAGAGCGTCACTTCCAACTCAGCTCTCTGACTTCATTTGGGCATTTGGGGAGACTTGCCTGACCTGCCATTTTAAGCCGGACCCCACATCTCAATATTTCAACGGGTATCGGCAACAGCTCTGGTGAGTGGGAGCAACTGCCAAATTGATCCGCGGTGCACCTTGATGGTTGGAGAACTGTGGGCTTAGGCCCGGCTATACTTGAGGGTGTACAAAGTGCCTTGGGTACTTGGATACTTGGATACTTGGGTACTCGGGTACTTGAGTACATCTGCACGTAGTACATGTACCATCCATGTACCCACATCGCAGACACTATGCCCTCCTCCCTCGACCTCCCAACTCGTAACCAATGCCAACTAACAAGCTCTCTTGGACACGGCAACCCCCATGACGGTAGACCTCGAGCTTCGGATGTCGCCCAGCAGCTAATGAGTGTCACTTGTCTTGCCATCGCATTTCCGCTCTTGTTGAGGAGCTGACGCCTCCGGCTATCGCAAGCCGACAGCCGAGATCCTGCTGGGAGGCTTCCTTTTTCCAGTGCTGCTGTCTATCTGTCTGTCTGTATGTTGGATGCAAAGGCCACAGAGTCTTGCTTTGTATTTCAGTGTCATTTCTCTTCCTATGTGTGTAAACCTCAGACCTTTTGGCATGCGCCGGTATAAGTAAAGTTCCGAGAGTAGGACGTGATATCTCATTCCAGGGTTAGGGTTCTGTGGAAACATACAGCACACGCAGACTGGACATGGTTTTCCAGTCAGTTTTGGGCGAATCCGGCTATGAAATCCTGTTATCACAGGCAATAAAGGCAAGTTGGTTTCATCGACTAACAAATACAGCCGGGTAATCGTCGGTGCTTCTACCGCTAGCTCTCCGAGCTCAGACCCTAACCATAAGGCCGCCTGATAAGAACGATGTCTTACGTTTCATGCCAAATGCTTGCGATATACAGCCATTTTGACTCTATTCTCTAGATATACAGAAGAATCACGATACGGAACCTCACTGTGGGTGTTTGCTTCCGCTCCACGTGTTTGTCTATCTGTCGTACTACCGTGATATCATCAAGTCCAAGCTACAACAACCATGAGTGAGTTTCCCGTCAAAGCTACAATGGCCAAGAGAAGCATATGATGCACCACAACTAATGTGTACTGCCCCGAAAGAGCTCACCAATGGTTTCCTGCTGGCTGCGAGCTCGGCATCGGCCTTCCAGCCCCAGCCCCAGCCCCAGGCTGTCCTGGCTGGCAAGATGGGTGGAAAAACCGGGGCTGTCACAAGCGAGAGCATAGAATGCAGTGAGATTGGCCGCTCCATTTTGGCACGCGGTGTAAGTAGCACACGTCTCACCACCTTGCATGTCGAATGATTTCTGACATGGGCATCCGCAACTATACAGGGCAACGCCGTTGATAGCCTGATCGGCACTGTGCTGTGTGTCGGGGTTATTGGCATGTACCACTCTGGTATTGGCGGCGGCGGGTTTCTTCTCGTTCGGGACCCCAAAGGAAACTATGAGGCCATAGATTTCCGAGAGACTGCGCCGGCGGCAGCCTTTGAAGACATGTACCGTGATAACGTCATGGGCAGTGTGGTCGGTGGCTTGGCAGTTGGCGTGCCGGGTGAGATGCGCGGGCTGCAGTATGCCCATGAGAAATATGGAGTGAGTCTTTGGTCGAGATCCAGGGAGAAACCATCATGACCTTTCGTTGCAATGCTGACATGGCGTCTATCAGATGTTGCCTTGGAAGGACTTGGTGATGCCGGCCGTGAAAGTTGCTCGCGATGGGTTCAAAGGTAAGGGCCGTTCTTCCTATGAGAGACGGCGGCCATGTGAGAAGCTAACACTTGCACACTCGTATAGTGACATCTGATATGATCAGGTACATAGAGAACACCCTTGCTGAGACCCAGCACAACTTCTTGGTCGAAGATCCGGTCTGGGCCGAAGACTTTGCACCAAATGGGACTCTTCTCGTTCAAGGCGACATTATGACCCGGAAGCGATACGCCGAGTAAGTAAAGCGAGAGCCCGGCACCGCTCGCCCATATAGCCGGCCATGAGAGTGCATAGGTACATGTCTAACGCTGCTGCAGCACGCTTGAGAAGATCGCCACCTACGGCCCTGATGTCTTCTACACCGGAGACATCGCAAAGTCTCTGGTCAACACAGTAAACGGTTCTAACGGGACCCTAACACTGCAGGACTTGAAAGACTACAAGATCGAGATCCGGAAACCTTTGACCGTACAGTACCGAAACTATACGCTGCACTCTATCGGCGCCCCAGCCAGCGGTGCCATCTCTCTCAGCAACCTGAAAGTCATGGAGCAATACGATCCCATGGACTGGAAGGACACGAATCTGAGTGTCCATCGCTTAGACGAGGTAGCGTTGCCGTTCCCCCTTCCAAAGTGCAGACATAGAGCCACCCCCATCGCATACTGACACGGCCACTTGCCCAGGCTATGCGCTTTGCCTACGGAGCGCGGATGCAGTTTGGTGACCCGGCCTTCGTCAAGGACGTTGCAGCTCTCGAGACCATCATGTTGCAGGACTCGACGGCACAGGCCATCCGCAACAAGATTAACGACCACTACACACAGCCTGTAGAGAAGTATGTCCCGCAGCGCGTCTTCACTACCCACGGGCAGGGCACCTCGCACATTGCCACGGCAGACAAGTCAGGTCTGGCCACCAGTCTGACCACAACCATAAACCTGCTGTTTGGTGCGCAACTGATGGATGCTGTCACGGGTATTATCCTGCAAGTAACTTCTCTTCTTCTGACACATCGAGAGCACCCCCCCCCCACCCCCCCCACGACTGCTGTGTCTAACTGCTGCCCTCTAGCAACGATGAGATGAACGACTTCTCCATCCCCGGCTACTCCAACGAGTTCGGCTTCGCCCCTTCACCGTCCAACTTCATCAGGCCGGGCAAGCGGCCCTTGTCGAGCGTGTCGCCGGTCATAATCGACTCGCCGTCCGGATCGCTGTATCTCACTGTCGGCGCTGCCGGCGGCTCGCGCATCATCTCATCGACGACCCAGGCGATTTGGCATGTCATTGAGCACGACATGACAATGCACGAAGCTCTGGCTCGCCCACGCCAGCATGACCAGTTACTTCCAAACCACGTGACGTTCGAATACACCTTTGACAATGCCACCGTGGACGCCATGCGGCAGCGCGGCCACAACGTCACGTGGGTCAAAGAGGGGCTGAGTGCGGTGCAGGGCATCCGGCTTGGGCCAGACGGTACGTTTGAGCCGGCTTCAGAGCCGAGACAGAAGAACAGTGCCGGGGTATCTCTTTGAATGCACCACAGTATATTGCACGTTGGGGCCACACAACTGCTAGAATCTCGTATGCATGACAACGTTCTTTAATATCTTGCCGTGTCGCCACACAATACCATCAAGCATAATATAAACTCTAAACCAGAGGCTCTTTGTGAACCTATCGCGACAACGTCATCAGCCGTTCAGTCTCCTGAATCCACCGCGTGGCAAAGACGTGCTCTGTAAATCGCTGTGCGCTCTGCCGCGCCCGCAATCTCATAGCCAGCTGATCCTCCAACGACAGCGCCTTCTCGTACGCCTGCGCAAACTCTTCAGCTGTCGTGGCATGGAAGCCCGTGGGCTGTCCATCAAGCTTGGTGACAATGTCTAGTTTCGGGCCACCGCTGTTATGCACGACGGGAATGAGCCCGGCGGCCTCGTACTCGACAACGCCGATGCCAAAGTGCTCGTTCCACATGCCATTGACACCGACAGACGCCTTGCCCAACCAACGCAGAACGTCGGGCCATGGTGCATCCAGCACAAAGTCCACGCGGTCCTTGACGCCCAACTCGTTGACTAGAAGCCGTAGCTCATAAACCAGCTTTGAGTCAGCATCGTCGCGCACACTGCCAATCAGCACAAGACGTGCACCCTCGGATGCCGGTGTGTGTGTAGCGGCAAACTTGGCGAATGACTCGACAATGATTTGGTGGTTCTTCTCGGGCCGAAACTGCGCAATGCAGAGAATCACCTTTTCCCGCTTTTTTTCGCTTTCGGCAGATACGGCAATCTTGCTGGCCATTTCTTCCACGGCGACGGGCGGGTACACGACAGTGATAGGCACAACTGCCTTCTTTCCCTTGCGAATCCGGTACGGACCCCAGAGCTTGCTGATATGAGCCTGAGTCCAGCTGGAGTTTGTCATGACTACATCAACACTCGCGCCAGCCCGGGAGTATAACAGCGCAAATAGCTGCCAGTATATCTTTTTTGCCTTGCCTCTCCAACCGACGCCCTGGCCGGCGTTGACTCCAAGACGCCCGGTGGGCGAGTCTGGGTCGAGCGAGGTCAACATATCGGTCGAAATGGTGGGATAGTGCACATAGGCTCCGGTCGGGACGTTTCTGAAAAGGAATCTGCATAGGCCGAGAGCAAAGGCGTAGCCCATAGTGTCAATGAAAATGTCGGGAACCACGAGCTGAAAAGCATCCCAGGCAAGAATAAGGGAGCCAATCGACTGGCCGATCAGAGTAAACCGTGGCCAAGTTGAGGGGAGCACCCAGTGGCGTGTCGAGAGGTAAAGGAAGGTAATGGTTGGGGCATGAAGGTCGATGTTGAATTGGTGCTACACAAAGAATGACATATTAGCTAATAGATTTCAGCTGAGAGAGAGAGAGAGAAAGAGAGAGAGAAAGCAACGCAGCGCAATCTTACCTTGACACGAGAGAGGAGCTGCGCTTTAGAAACATTCAAGTCGCCGGTGTAGATTACAATGCGAGCCTTGGGCCAGCGTGTCTGTGTTGCGCGAATCGCGGCCCACAGGACTCGTTCACCACCACCGCCAGCATTGCTATCACGAGTCAGTTCGAATGTCGCAGACGCCACAGTGACTCTTGGAGATTCGTCTTACCAGAACGGATGGAAAAACCCAATGATCTTGCCTTTGCCGAGGCCATCGACAGGAGCTTTGTCGCTGTTCTTGCTCTTCCGTCCGCCCTTGCCCCGGGATTGGATTTCGGGTTCCGCAACGTCACTGAGAATGCTTGCCCTGCGCCCGGCGGTTTTTGTGCAAAGATACCATCCAAGGCCGGCACCGATAGCGCGAAACACGGCCAGAATAAGGAACATGTTGTACACACTGACAGCTACCAAAGCAAGGGCCACATAGAGGAAGGTCTCTCGGTTGAGCCATGACAGCGAGGATAAGCCGCAGAAGGCATTCAAGTTTAGAGAGCAAAGCTCTGGATTTGGAGTGTCCATTGTGAAGGAAAAATGCAGTCTGCTCACGGCTCAAAGGACTTGTTCCAATGGTCAAGGTTGAGGGGTGTCCAAGTTCACGCACGGTAGCCTGGCAGACGGGAGGGTGCGAGGCCGACTTCAGCCGCGCCGATCAATGATTGATTGATTGGAGACAAAACACGTGATGTGGCAGTCGGGCGATTGATCAGATAAGAAAAAGGGTGAACAACCGCCAGGGCCAACTGATGTACTGCAAAGGCTGATGCAGACGAACGAAAGCTCGATGCGCAAATGGGGGGGGGGGGGAGAAATAGGAGCTTCACTTCTGACTACCGTGAAGAATTACTAGGCGCACCCCTGTGGTCTGCTGACTCATCAGTGTAACGTGAGCGTCCTGGATTTTTAGAGTTATCACGAGCCACTTGAACAAAAATTGATTCACGATGCAGCCAAAAACAGCGCCACGCTCACTATATTTTCACCCGTCAATTGCGACAATTTCGGACTCGTCCTGCTGGCCACACTCTCGCGTGTATGCATTTGTCGACAACTGCGCTTCTGCTTTGGCATACTACACCACACCTCTCCTCCCATCATGAACGCTTTGCGCGTACAACGGCTATCCAGCACATTGCGGGCCAACAGTCTTTCTTGCGCCCCCCCTCAAGCAGGTCGTTTGCTCTCCAAGCCACATTGTCTCCCTGTAGCACACTCCGGTCTGCGGGTAGCCGGCTCCCGGAACTTCTTTTTCGATCCCATATTCTTGCCTGTGCAGGAAGCCGTCATCAGTTTTCACCATGCCACCGGGATTCCGTGGTACATGCTGATCCCGGCCTCGGGCATAGTGCACACTCTCCTGTTCCGTATGCCAAGCTTCTGGCTTGCCCGCAAAGACAGAGATAAGGTGCTGCACGGCATGATGATGTCGCAGGCCATCCAGGCTGCGACTGCCCGCGCCTACGGCAACTCGTCCATCAAAAATATCCTGGCCCCCAGACTGACGTCACGGGCATACCAAGCACTGGGGAAAACACCCCACGACATGGAGCCAGCAAAAAAACTCTCGTCAAAGATGCTTATTGGAGTGTCGTTTGTCTCCTGGTTCTACTCCATTTCGCTGTTCAGACGGCTCACAGGAGGCCTGAGCATCACAGGCGAACGGCTCAGCGAGCCTGACCCTTCGATCCTGACCGAGGGATGTCTGTGGTTCCAGAATCTGACAGCTTCTGATCCCACATACATTCTACCTCTTACTTCCATGGGTCTCATTATGTGGTCATGGATCCCCAAAACCGAGGCGGGATGGCGCGATGTGCTGGGCAGACCCGATCCCCAGAAGCCTAGTGGCATGTCGCCCATGAGACTTCGTGTTACCCGGTTGTCTCTGGTAGCGACGCCGCTGTTCATAGCGGGCCTTGACTCGCTAACTGCGGGGTCTTCCTTCTTCGTGGTATCGAGCCTTCTATCTTTCCGAGCCTTCAAGTTGTTCGATAAGAAAGACCCCATTACGGGCATGAGGTTCGATGAGTTAGCAAACAAGATTGCCGAGAGCCGCTCTGCGCCGGTTCAAGCCGAGGGCCGATCACTTAACTGGTTTATCAAGGGCCCTAAATAATATGTCCTAGGCCAGGAATGAAGAGAGCCGATTCATTGGAATGCACTGCTATAAAGAGCCTCGTTCCCCTTGGAAGGCAGACAACGTATTTGTATTGTAAGGAGCAAAAACGACACGCGTGACAGATACAGTTAGAGAACGCAAACATGACACGCTATAGAAGACTCGTGATCCGAGGACATAAACAAAGGAAATAGCGTAAGCAAAAAAAGAAAAGAAAGAAAGAAAGAAAGAAAGAAAGAAAACATCCACCAGCGCCGGTATACCAAGCAAAATGCAGAGAACAAAGATAGCAGACGCCGGCAGCAAAATCTAGCCGTCTCTAGTCCAGAAAAATGGCCAGCAGGATAATGGTCAGGATAACAGACAGAATAAGCAGCAGGATGCAGCTCTTATTGCGTGCGGCCTTTTGGTATCGCGCGGCCTGTGCCGTCTCTGTCATCGCCCCGCGAGTATCGTCGCGCACCTGTTCGACGTTGTCGGCGATGGTGGTTAAGGATTCGCCCTGCTCTGCCACAATCTGGTTGACCTGGCGGAACAGCACGTTGATGTCATTGACACCGCGCTCAATGTTCTGGATCTCTTCCTCGCGTTCGATGATGAGCTGTTCCTGGAAGTCTACTTCATCCTGTGGCGCCAGATTGACGAGCTCTTCCTGCTGCAGAAGCTGCTGTTGCTGCTCTGTGAAGCCACCACTCGCTCCGCCCTCGCCTTCCACCGCAGCACGGGCAGCGGTGACAGACGCCTTTTCTTTTTCGAGGGCTAGGCGCTGGAGGCCTTGGAAGTCGCGCAGCGCGTCCTGAAACTGGGTGGCCACTTTGTTTTGTTCGTACTTTTGTTGTTTCTATACGCCGTGTTAGTCTCATTGTCCTGCCGGGTGGGGGTCGTATTGTAGAGTGCGCTGTTGGCAGCACAGCAACTGCTGTCTGACGTACCGAGAGGTCTTCAAAGCTCTGCAGCTTCTTCACCCCGTCGCCGAGCTCCTTGCATTGATTGCGAGACGTCTCCAGAAGCTTGTGTACTCTCTCCCGCAGGCGAGCAGTGTCGCGACGGGTGCCAAGAAGGTTGACCTCGGTCCGCAGTTGTGAACATGTGCGTTGAAAGGCAAAGAGGCTGTTGCGCAGGTCGGTAAGAAGCTTCTTGAAGGCGGGATTGTCAGTGTAGGCCTCGGAGGCGCCCGGCTGCGATTCGAGGTGGGAAAGTTGATCGAACGACATGGCGATGGGGTAGATGCGTGGATTATTGAGAGAAATAGCGATGACGATGGATAATAGAAAGCGGAATGATGGCTGGTGCGGAGGCTCGTTTTGTCGGCCAAGACTGTGTTGTCGAAAGCGCTTCCAAGGCCACAGCAAAGCGAAACACACCAAGCAAGAGAAAAAGAAAATGAAACAGCTGCCAAAGATGGAAAGGAACACGATAAAAGGTGGCGGGTGTGCGTGTGCGTGACGTAAGGGTACGATGTGCCCCAATAGTTTGACGGGTGGATTGATTGATTATATGCTTATACTGCAGCGATAAGTTGCAGCACAGCGACGAAGGAAGCCCTTGCGATTGCTTGCGATTGCATCAAGTTCTGGGTCATTCCAAGAGAGCCTGTAACCCTGGGCTTTCTTTACCTTTACGGGCCCAATCATGAGCTGGCAATGGAGGCTTGCCTGCGGTAGTGCCTGGTCCATAAGTATTCAGCCGCCACCGGCCCTGTTCGCTCGCATCTCTGCCGCATACTTCTGGCTTGGGCCTTCTATCTCCACGTGACCCTCTCTCCACGAACTTATCGGTTGCCATGCATGCATTGCAGCTTTTCGCGTACAATTTATTTACTTGGGCTTCAAGCTTGCTGCGCTTGCTGTTTTTTGTTCCAACAGCCGATCAAAGCACTCTCTCTCCGTCCGCCTTCGTCCTCATCGCATCGCATCGTCATCTGAGGAGGGCCTCAGTCAGCAACTCAAGATGGCGCGACGAATCATCCGCACGCCTCCGTACAAGGACTTTCTGCAGGCCGCGCTGCACAAACGTTTCCTGACGACAGTTACGGCTCTTATAATCACGGCCTATGTAGAAGCTATGCTCCTGGCGCCATGGACTTCATGTAAGCTAGCCAACGCCCAGCTTTGTACAGCCATGTATCCTAATTGCTAACGCAAGATGGCCAGATCTCTGGACCTGGTTCCCCATCGGCCCAACAGGCCTGCGTGCGTTTTTCCTCCTGCTCTCGGGCATCTGGGTTTTGTTCCTGCGCATCGGCCAGTACCATGTCGGCATCCGAACATCGACATCGAGCCTCAACTGTCTTGTGCAAAACATCCCCAGAATGCACACCGCCGAGGTCTTTTTCGCATACCTCCTCTCGACAGCATGCTTCTGGCCCGTCTTCCTCGCTACCCGATCGTCGTCGTCCCAAATGAACCTGATTCAGCACGTGGGCGCTGACCGCACTCGCTTGAACGAAAAGCCTCTTTTCCTCGGCTCATATCTGGCACTTCTGGCCATCGCTCAGTCCATCTATCATTTATGGAAGGATGAGGACAGACTCGTCCTGGGCTCCAGTAAAGCGGGCAAGAATAAGGCGAATGGTGATGATGCTATAGCACAGCAAATTACTCGCAGTATTCCTGTCCTGCTTGTACAGACCTTTAGTGCCAGCGTGATTATGGTCTTGGTCAATACCATTGTCTACCACATCTTCCTGCGCTCCATTGTCTGGGGCTGGACTTTGTCTTTTACGCGTCCATTCTACAACATGCCTCGCACCAACATGCTGCCTGCTTCGTGGCCGCTCACTCTGACCACCATCATCCAGTGCAACTACAGCGGCTTTCTTTTACTCTTCATGTGGCACTTCAGCAACACCATCTTTTCCAGCACTATTGTCAAGGAGCCTCTGAAGAATGGCCAGCCCCTGACCTCCGAGTCCAAGGATCCCAACGGCAGTCTCCTTAATGGATTGAAGAGTAAAAAGCTCTCTGCCAAGGTATGTTACACCAAGGGCAAGTCGTGAATGATGCATAGCTAACGGTTGCCATTAGTCATTTGCTTTGTGGGAACTCGCCCACATCTCCCGCTCGTTCCCCGAAAGGCGCAAGGCCATTTTCGAAGATATCGATCGCAAAGATGGCGCCATGTGGTCGCAGGTGTGCATGGTTTGCATCAACACGCTCAAGAGCATTGACAACAGGATTGCCGCTTACAACGCACCTCCTCCCACCGATGCTCCTGTCCAGGCTGCCCAGGCAGTTGAGCCCAAAGGCCGTTCGTTTGCGCCTGTAAAACAGGATTCCATCTTTCAGCCCTATCCCAAGGAGGTCACCATCAAAGGCGAGCTGGAGAAGGCGATTGGTCATGCCATTACTTCTGGCTCACAAACCTCTACTGGCCTGAGTCCCATGGCCAGAAAAACGCTCAAGCAAGCTCGAGACCGCTTCATCACCAAGGAACAGCAAGAGGCTCTTGCTCCTGAGCTTGTTGCTGGCTGGTTCAGGCAACTAGCTCTCAGGGTGGTTGAAAACGAGTATGTTGGGCCTTTCTTCAGAGAAAAATTCCGTAAGCGCTTTGCTGCTGCTGTTCTGGGCACGCCCTATGCCGAGCTTAGCATGTATGTGAATTCCGCCGCATCTTTGAGTGGCCTCGTAGTGTCAAGTTTGACAGACGACAAGCTTGGGAAAGTGTATCTTGATGTCGGCAACGTTGTCCGAGTGTTCACTGGGATAATCCTAAATGTCGAGCACTTCAAGGCAACCTTCCCTATGCATTGGACGGATATTGAGGCTGTCCGCGAGTGTCCAGAAGTGGATTCGGTGCTGGATGAAATGAAGAATGGCTTGCGGGCTATTATGGCAGAGTTTGAGCAGTATGCTACTGACTTACGGTTAACGCAGACAGATCTCAGACTTGCCAGGGAAGCATGTGCCGAGAGACCCAGTCCGGGGGCGCCTGTTAGCGAGAGCGCTGAAATGCGGGAAGTACAGTAGGCGCAGTAGGCGCAATAGCAACAGGTGTTTGATTAGATGCATGGTAGAGGACGAGCACGGAGGTCTTTGTCTACTCATTCTGAGAGCAAGTTTGGACTGAGTCATTGTTGCGTTATACAGGCGTCTTGGGTTTTGCAGCTTCATTGCTTTGGTCTTCTCTGTCTCTTGACTAAACAAAGTATTGTCAAGATATAACAGCGATGAAGTCTTGTAAGTCGCATGGATTGCGCAATGTGAGCCTGGCTTACCCCGGCCATGCCATGTTGTAGCTTTGTCATCGTCGCTTGTAGCACTTTTGCAGCCAGAGCCAGATAGATACTCTGATCTCATGATGTTCTATTGTACATGTCTCCGTGTACATATCCACTCGTGCATAAACACTTTGTGCGTGCACAAATTGGCATAAAACCCGGTGGTACAGCCCCTGCTAAAGTGCTTGCGGCGGGCCCACTTGTGTGTGTCTACGCCCAATCAAAGGCAGATACTGTGGCTGACTAAGCACGGTCAGAATGCTCCTCATATTCCGACTTCTTCGCTGAGGTTCGTCTCGTCTCGCTCTTCTTCCCGCATTTTGTCTTTTGTTGTTCTTTAAAAGTGCGCAATGGACGATTGATATCAGATTGCAGCTCACTTAGGCTCTCATACCTTTTTTCTTCTTCTTCTTCTTCTTCTTCTTCTTCTTCTTCTCGTCTCTCATTCAGCTTCTTTTAATTCTTTTAATTCTGCCTTGTTACCACCTGCAAATCTTGCTCCGGCGCATCACGCGAATCTTAATTGCCGACGCGACATCTCTGCTTTCACTTTGCGACTCTGTCCACGTCCCGCCATTTTGTCAAGCGCAACACCTGTATTTTTTCTTACGAGACTGAACGCACCACATTGCCCATATTCATCCATTGCGCCATCACCACACAAAATGCTTGCAAGATGTTGACGCCACGGACTATTTTCCGTATTATATACGGAGCCTCCTATACCATTCTCTATTCGATTCTCATGATACTTCTCATGGCTTCTTATGGCGATGCAGTTTACCAGTCCTGGAAGTCTAGACAACGGAACAACATCTGGATCGTAACCGTCATATTCTTCCTGACAATCAGCGTCATGGCTTTTGTCTATGTTACTCGTCTGTACATCAACAAGACTGCCCTGTCCGCCATTCCAAAGTCATGGATTCCTATTCAAAGGAACGATGTCAGGTTTCCTGTCTGGAAAATGATCGATATCTGTCTCAGTCGCAGTGCTGCCATTGCCTTTGCCTCGCGTCCGAGAACCAAGCGCGAATTCGGCGATTCCACCGCCCATCTCCCCGATACGCCGGCATTGCCCTCGCTCCCAAGGCACGAAGCCTCGGAAGAATTTCATGTCACCATTCAGTCAACACCCTCTGTCGACTCTCCGTGTCTCAACAGCCATCAAGCCATATTCGAAATCCCCTTTTCTCTAGCCTCTGACTGGGATGAGATCGAACATCCGGGCTGGTCATCGCCAAATGCTGTTGACATGCCTGACGTCCAATATAGCGTTGTATATGCTGAAATACCCAATATGATTGAAGCCAAGGCCTTGATACTCGCACCAACCGATCCCAACTTTGATTCGACCCCTCCATTGCTACATCCCGATGTTGTAGCAGTGCTTACAAGACCACCCAGCATGAGTCTTCGTGACTACATCACCCACCTCTCAAATTACAACGTCATTCCCCAATCCGCAGTTGTCTCTGGCTTCCTAGCCAACTACGAGCGCGCAAAGTACTCGACGCGTCCACTACCTGGCACAGAGTTCCGTCAGATGATGGCACAGTTTTCGCAAATGCTACAGTCCATGCAGCCCCCTGACCTGACAACCTCTGAACATGCCTCCTTCTTCGGCTCCGACGACGACAATACAAGTCTCTACAGCTCCCTGGCCCCCAGTTCACGCAGCTTCCACTACGCAGATTCCGATGCTGATTCCAGCCCTGCATATCAAGGAAACTTGAGCGCAATGCCATCAACACGCAGCAATCGCAGCACTGGGCCGTCCTTGCGCGCGCATCTACGATCGTCTCCGTCTGCCAGAAGTGCCTCAGCCGCTGCGGCCTCGCATTTGACTGCCCCGGCAACGCCACAAAGGAGGAACCGGAGCCTCATGCACTCATCTAGTATAGAGAGTTTGTCTCCATCGCCATATCCACTCAAAATGAGCAGAATGGCGTCATGTGCAAGTCTGCAGTCGAGGTCGTCGTTCTTGTCTAGCTCGGGGTCTGTAGTGCACAAGTCAGCTGTACAACCACCATGACACGCGTTCATCATGACTCGTATACCCCCACACTATCACCATCACACCACGCCTAATACCCAATACCATGCCATGAAACTTCCTGCATCGCCACGCCTGATATGACTGTTCCTTTCTTTTTTGCATACTTTCCCATCATCCCAGTCTAGATTCTGTTTCCTGTTTTCTTCTCGTCTTGTTGCACACAACTCAGTGCCCACCTCTTTTCGCATGTACAACCAGTCCTTGTTATCTAGACGTATACTTTTTATATAATGGCCACTTGCACGCCTTCAAACTGCTAACATGCAGTAAGCTTCCCCTCCCCCTCTCCCCCACACACACGCGCAAATGTTTATCCCGTGATCTCGTGATATTTCTGCATCTTCCTCTCTCGCTTAAGTCCCTCCCCCCCCCCCCCCCCCCCCCCCCATAAAATTACAAAAATATAAATCTCCCTGGTTTTCCAAACCAACAATTCTTTCCTCCTTCTTGT
>JADILG010000071.1:20790-52191 GCA_017591655.1 Thielaviopsis populi | reverse complement strand
GTCTATGCAGAGTCGCATGAAGCGTTACCGCCACCTGCGCTTTTGGCGCAACCGGGCTTAAGCTCTGCTTTGTTTGTACTAACTTGCATTCGGATAGCCTCCCACGCTATGCTTCGCCTCATGAATGAAAATGCGGCCCAATTGCCCGCCGAGGCCCAGAAGTCGCTGTCGCGCTTCATCACCATCCCCAAGCCTGAAGAGGCGCCGTCTATGCAGAGTCGCATGAAGCGTTACCGCCACCTGCGCTTTTGGCGCAACCGGGCTTAAGCTCTGCTTTGTTTGTTCTCTTGTTTACATTTTTGTTTACTTTCCAGATTTGCTTCTTTCCGTTTTGTTCTTGTTTTCGGCCGAACTTGGGACAGCGCGTTTTGCTCCTTCTGTTTTCTTTCTTTGTAATTGCTCTTTTCTTCTCTGTTTGCTTTGGGTAGTTACGGGTTCACGATCTTATGCATAAATCTGGGGGGGGGGGGAAGGACGTTCTCATTCAACTTGCATCCATACACACACACACACAAAAGCCCACTCGGCCTCTTATCAGAGCTTCTCGCGTGGCGTGTCACTTGTGCACTTCGCCTTTGCTTCTTCCTTGCATTACTTGTTTTCAATTTCAATCTTGTTATATTGAATCGCTGTCAGGCATTCCGTGCCTTTCTTGCCTAATGCATAGTCCTTTTACACTCTCCCTTGTAGTCGTAGTAGTGCTTGCTCATATCGTCCCATCCCATAGCTCATAGTTCCTAGCCGCAATCTCCCTTGCACTGCACTAGCGGCTAATGTTCTCCTCCCTCGCCCCCGCCCTCGCTTGGCCCTTCGGGCAGCTTGCTTCCTGCTATGTTGCACTGCCGGAACAGTCGCACCTCGTCCTCGGCAAACGCACCAACCACCGAGTGAATCAGTCCCCGGTTGTGGAACACCACAAAGTCACCTTCCTCCCAGTCGTGTGCATACACCTTGCTTGGGCTGATACCCGGTCTCTGCAGCTTGTACACAGTTTCCCGCACCGTCTCCAGATCGTCTACCACCGATCCGTCTGCGAGGTGCAGCTTGCGGATTGCCGACGGATGCACCTGCAGCGCCAGCTTGCCCGTAACTGGGTTCTTCCACAGCATCGGCAGGATCTGGATCTTGGCCTCGTCAACCTCGGGCAGCTCGTCAATGGGAATTTCCTTGCCCTCTGACACCATGCCAAGGCCTGTGGACCGGCTCTTGGCCCCGCTCATCCACACGTACGGATGCGGCGCGTACTCAACTTTGGTTGTGCGTACAAACTCGCGTTGCTCTTCGTTTAGCCCCTCGTACATGGCGTATCCGGAGACAAACGCCGTTGTGCCCAGCGGCACCTCCAACTCATCTCCTGTGCCGTCGTCGTAGCGGCACGTCTGGCGCCGCCCGCCCGGCACTTTGACAGCTGCCAGCGTCGTGGCCACGGGCGGTGCCAGGCCGTAGAGCGCCGCGTCAATGTGCCAGCGGTAGAAGCGCGTGCAGCTCAGGTCGTCGGCATCCGGGATGATGGACGAGTGAAAGGTGCGGTGATGCGGGTGGCGCAGCTGGATGTCCTTCAAACCCTCATACTCGGCCACGCGACCGTTGCCAATCACCTGCACTTGGGGCTGGTGCGGAATGGTCTTGAGGTCGGGATGCAGCACGGATCGCTTGGCATCAATCGTCTTGCCGTGGCCGTAGGCAGGAGCTGCCTCGGGGTCGAAGCGCTGCGTGAGCTCGTATTGCGCCTTGGGAGTCACGTGCGAGTGGTTCTTGAACACCAGAACCTGGTGCGTGAACAGCGCAGTGCGGATGACGTCAAAATCGGCATCTACTCGAGTTAGCTGAGGCTCTGCCGCGTAGCACGAAACGGGGTGTTTTGTAGGGCTTACCAGAGGAGGTTACCGATTCTACGGGTAGTCTCCCAAGAAGAAGAAAAGAACAGAGGCGTGCGCGGCTTCTCGGATGCTATTTGACTTACCAGAAAGATTGTTGACGTCGGCGTTGCTGACCACGGCGCCAAAGTCAATGGCCGAGCCCGGGCCAGGCACAATGGGAGTGATGATGACAGAAGACATGGAGGAGAAGGGGAGAGGGGGAGAGGAAATAAGTTTAGTGTGGTAGAGTATCAAGGTAACACGAGAGAGTAACAACGGCAACCAGAGACACAAGGAAACGAAAAGAAGGCAAGAAACTTGGGGGCGGATGATCCCGTTTATATAGTCACTCGCTCCTTCCTTACTAGCGGACTATGTCGTCCGATCTCCTATCAGTAAACCCGCAACTGCCTCATGTTCTCATGAACCATCAACAAAGATATCTGGCAACTGCCTATTGCAGCTTCACCAGTCCGATAAGAATAGCTTTTTTGCCCAAAACTGGCAACAACAAACAGGCCCTGGCCGCGCCAGCCAATCACAGGCCGTCTTACTCTGACCGGCGCTCTCGAAGTCCGCCGGACTCCTAGCGGCCCCATTTTTCTTCCTAGCTCAGCTAACCCCAGCCTAGCCCCTGTCGCCCTCTCTCGAGGACTTGGTGCGCTGGAGACCGCCGCCGGAGGCCGGCCATGGCGGAGGGAGCGATTGCTGATGGCTGAAAGTGTGTAAGCTGTGTGCGGCAAGGCTCGTGTGGCACTGTAGATGATTATGCATGCACGGCATGTGGCCTTGGCGGTAAGACCTCGACCTCAACCTCGACCTCGGACAAGTGAGGAGAGGCAGGCAGGCAGGCAAGCAGACAGGCAGGCAGTGCATCGTGTATGCTGCTCTGTTTTCATACTAGCATGTAGCAGTTGTAATCTTGGTTCATACTCGTCATCAATTCATGAATGCCGCCGCGGCTCATTGCGCCTTCTCTAATATCAACTGGTGCACACTTGCTGTACCACGGCAACCCAGCCAGCCGCGTCTCATCTCGCCGCCATTCACGGCCCCGTCTCCTCTTACAACCACCCACAGCCCTTTGCATCGCGTCGTTCCTGTCCAGCCTACGCCCGCGCTCCCTTCTCCATCCACTCCTTGACGTCCTTCCTCGCCTCGTGCGACACCCGGAATAGCCGCCGCTCCCACTCATCCAGGCCGCGCAGGAACTCCTCGCCCAACGGGCCCGAGTTGCCGACGGCGGCATTGCCTTCCTCTCCGGTCCGGCGCGCCAGCACGGCAATCTCAGCCGCGCGCACGATCCACGAGTAGCGCACGACAGCGGCCAGCGGCACGTCGTCAAACAGGTCCAGCATGCGCTCCGTCAGGCCGTAGAAGTTGGCTGCGCGCTCGCGCAGAGCCACCGCGCGCGGGTCCGCCTTGAGCGCCTGCACCAGCTCGTGCGACAGCGCATCCGGCGGCGCCATGGTCACGGCCGAGTCGCCGTTGCCCATCGTCGACGCCGCAAGCATTTGCGCCAGCCACAGCGGCAGGTTCAGCTGGGTGCCGGTTTTGAGCGGCTCGGCAGGGTTGTTGTCGAGATAGCCGAGCTCGTTGGAGTCGAAGTTGAAGGTACAGGGCACTTTCTGTACGGCCAGGTTAGCAGGTATTTGCGGAATCGGGGATCGGCGGGTGTGGGCGCGGGTGCATTTGCCACAGATCGCCTACCTCAGCCTCCGTCAGGATAGCATCCACATCGTAGTATGACATTGTGAGGCAAGTAAACAGTCTCGCAGGTCAGCACACAGCAAACACGCTTGGATGCGGTGAACATGTTCGTCAACGCGTTCCTTGCTAATCGTCGCGTTGATTAGATAGACCCTAAAACATAGTGCTAGCAACCCTAGCGCGCGACTCCACCTGCCCCACCATGACAGAATGACGTAGCTTTTGTCTAGGGCTTTAGGGTTGTCATCCATGCCGTATTTGGACGACGGTGATTGGCTGGCTCACTTGTCAGCTCTTTTTGCTATTTGCCAAGACGCCCCAAGGATGGAGCTTTTCTTCCTCGATTGTCTGCTCTTTTATTTTCCTATTCAACCCACGACAATCTCCAAAAGTCTCGGAGATCTATTATCAACCCAAGACGTGCGTCCACCACAATCAAAACCTCTGATCAGCCTCTCCTCCAATCACAGCTGCACCTCGACGTCCAGCCAATCCTCTCCTCCTCATCCTCATCCTCATCATTACCCCCCCCCCGGGCCTAGTCCCTTGTCTATCAAGCTCTTGAAGCTTCCCGCCAAGCTAACGCAGCACTCCACAGCATCCATAATCGCAACAATGTCCGCCACCTTGTTCCGCTCTTCTGCCCTGCGTGCCGCCTCGCGCGCCACCACTGCCCGGCCTCTAGTCTCGGCTGCGTTCACGCGCGGCAAGGCCACGCTGCCTGACTTGCCCTGTGAGTTAGTACCCAGAGCATCCGCCGCCAATTTCGGCCTCGGGGCTCTTTCTCGGCCCGTTCCAAAGCCCAAATCTTCCGAGCTTCCCCTTTCCCGTACCGCCATGAGCCCTCTAATTCGGCTCCCTCAATGCTGACCTACCCCGACTCCCACAGACGACTACAACGCCCTTGAGCCCTACATCTCCACCGAGATCATGAAGCTCCACCACTCCAAGCACCACCAGACCTACGTCAACGGTCTCAACAGCGCGCTCGAGGCTGTCAGCAGCGCCGAAGCCGCCGGCGACCTGACCAAGGCTGCCGCGCAGGCGCCGCTCATCAACTTCCACGGCGGCGGCCACCTCAACCACAGCCTGTTCTGGGAGAACCTCGCGCCCGCCAGCGGCGCTGGCGGCGGCGACCCCAGCGGCGCGCTCAAGGATGCCATCGACGAGGACTTTGGCTCCGTCGACGCCTTCCGCAAGCAGACCAACGCCGCGCTTGCCGGCGTGCAGGGCTCCGGCTGGGCCTGGCTGGTGCGCGACAAGCAGACCGGCACACTGTCCATTGCCACCCGCGCCAACCAGGACCCCATCACGGGCAACCTGCAGCCGCTGCTGGGTATTGACGCCTGGGAGCATGCGTACTACCTGCAGTACCAGAACCGCAAGGCCGAGTACTTTGATGCCATCTGGAACGTCATCAACTGGAAGGCCGTTGAGAAGCGCTTCAACGCATAAGAAGATACGGGGCCGCCTTGGAGAGAAGTGGCACTAAATGCCACAGATACATGTACAACATACGTGACAGTTCACAATTAATAAAAATCAACTACTGCGTCTCAGCAAGAGCAACAAAAGCTGCCAAAGTACACGTGCATGTACATGCATCATGTAAACACAGCCCAATAGCATAGCAATATCTCCACGGCAAGTCTCCGCGACTGCGCCTTCTCTTCAACGGCACCTCTCTCTACTTCCAGTCTTCCCGCTCCTTATTCTCTGTAAACGCGCGGGACAGCCTATGTTCGTCCTTGGCATATGGCTGTCCTGCCGCCTCCCGCGCCATGTCATTGACCCACCTCTCGTCGCCCCGCACGCCAGTCTCAGCGCCAGACTCAGCGCCAGCGCGCGTCCACGTAGCCGCCAGGTAGAACCAACACAGCGCATTGCCAACAGTACCAACCTCGTCGCTGACGCCGGTGCGCGCAGCGTCGCTCATTCGCTGCCACAGCGCCTTGTCGCTGGTCAGGCGCAGCAGGTGGTCCGCAACGGCCTCGGTGTCGTCCGCGGCCACGAGGAAGCCGTTGACGCCGTCCTGGACTTGGATGGGAATGCCGCCGGCCGTGCTAGCAATCAGGGGACGACCGGCGTGCAGGGCTTCGCTGACCTTGACCTCGAAGCCCTCGCGCGACGAGAGCTGCAGCACGACGACGGCGTTGGCGATCAGCGCGTTGAGCAGCTGGTCGTTGGGATCGAGGCGCATGACGCTAATGTCGGGTAGCAGGTCGCGGTACGAGGTCTCAATCAGCTCCATGGTCTTGTCGTAGATGATGCTGGCATCGGGGTCGTCAACAGAGCCGTTGCCGCACACGATGAGCTGCGGGATGTTGGATTTGTCTTGTTCCGGGCAGCGCTTGCGGAAAGCGGCATAGCTATGGATGACGTTGTCGATGCCTTTGGCTGGATCAAAGCGGGCTACTTGGATAAAGTACTTATATCCCGGGTGGGATATCTGCGTCATATTCTGCGAGAGGCAGGCGTTGTTGTACAGGTGGCCATAGTAGCCCGTGTCCCAGTCGTTGAGGGGCTTGTTGAGGCCATCAAGCCTGAGTGGTGTTAGCCTACAGATCGGGAAAGCCTTGGCATGCGCTGGAACTTCCAGGCGTCGTGTCGGGTAGACTCACCAGTCGGTAGTAGCAGGCATGTATGCAACTTTGTTTCGGGGGACATTGTACGGGACAAACTCGGGAATTGGGTGACTAATAAACATGTCTGCATGCTTGATGTTGTTCCACAAAAAGTCCCAAACTTCGGATTGGGGAGAGCCAGGCTTGGCTATGAGATCACTGCGGATTTGAATATGGGAGCGATATAGCACGGGTCTCTTGGGCGTGAGGTTCTTGATGAGAGGGATGAGGCCGGGCATTTGGGGATCGTCAATCTGGAAACTGTTAGGGTCTGCTTTGTTTGGCTTGGGAACATTAGAGTGTTCAAGCCATTGGTAGATGAACGTACCATAATGACATCTGCACCACCTTCCTCGGCCGGGCACAGCGGACCGCCCGGAGAGAACCAATAGCGAATGGCATTCTCAGTGATCCAATCGGTGATGACCGACTGCTCTTCCTTGGAGATTCTCTCGCTAGGATCACTGACGCCCTGCAAGATATTGTGCATGTTCTTGGTGATGCGGAAGACGCCGGGCCGCGGCTTTGGGACTAGCAAGGGTCAGTCTTTTGAAAGTACGTCACGACGAGAGGTCTCGTGTAATAGTCGGGCTTGTCGCCTACCATACCACGTCAAATCGACTTTGAGCAGGCGTGCAAACCTGACCAGAGCATGGCGCATCAATGCCACGCCTCCGCCCTGCGGCGTGCTACTGAAGAAGGCAATCTTGATTTTTTTGGCCTTGAGCTGATTGGCATAGTTCATCATGGCATCCCAGGTGGCATGTCCGCAGGTTTCCTTGAATTTTTTAACGGTAGCCAAGTGAGCGCGGAAGCCACAGTCTGTCTGCACGATGCCGCGGAAGCCGACCTGAAGAATGGGCACCAAGGACGGGCCAAAGAGCCTGGGGAGAGACGTGTTAACCCATCGACGTGTCTGTCAGCAGCTACGTGGCTTTAAGGTTCTGACTTACAGTATGCACTTGCGCGCCATAGAGTCGGCCTGCTCCTCAACCAGCCTCTCCTCCCACAGATGGCCGGGTATGTCTTGTTCGGTGTGCATGGCGATGGGGACAATGTCGAGTTCCAGCCACAGGCGAGAGCACAGAGACGGGCTCTTCTTATGGAGGGCGATAGGCAAGCCGGCACCGATGAACTTGATGAAGTGGTCCTTTTCATAACGCAGAGCCTCGGTGGTGACATGTTCGCAGATGACGCCATCGATGGTCTGGTGCTGGTGGGCGTTGACAGGGCCAATGGTCTTGACGGAGAAGTCGACCAGATATGTGGTATCGTGGACGGCCATGGCCACGACGATGGTGTGATCCTTGTTGAAGACGGCAGAGATTCCGAGGTAGAGAGTCTGGCTGGGCGTTAGCGGATGGGTGGGCCGGAAGAGGGACCGGAAGAGAGGCCGGAAGAGGGGCAGGTATCACAGTGTAAAATTGGCCTGCAAATATGAGGGCCGACTTACCGTCAGAGGAACGCCAAAACGGCCGGTCTTCTCAGCGATGAGGTTGAGTATTTTCTTGCGATGGGCCGAAGACCCCGCTGAGAAACTGTGCACAGGCAGCGGATGATAATCAGCAGTAGGGCTCATGATGGACAGATGACAATAAGGTTAGTTGATGATTGATGATCCAGGACCAAAAGAACGAGCAAAAGTGGGTGTGGTTGTAGGTTATATTTAAAGACGTTGCTGTCAGATGCACAGCTCAGGCTAAGCCGCTGAAACAGCGCAGATAAGATAGCCAGACAGCTAAGTCGAGAACCAGACTCTAATCCAATTTATTTAGCCCTATCCACGCTGTATCCTCGCCAGACAAGCTAGCTGGTGCGGAGCATTGATGACTAGAGTCAGTCTTACTGTGTGGCTGTTGATTGGTGCCATTTTGTTGGAGGCGAAATCCGTAAGCTGAGATTCTGTTTTCGGAGGGGACGTTCGATCGTGACAAATCGCAGCAGCAGTCGGATGACGTCAGGAGATAAGGTACTGGCAAGCAGCGAGTGTAGGATGATGAGGCTAGAAAAATGTCGTGATGTTGCAAATGGTGGTGTTGAGGTGGGAAAGGACGTCGAAATTGAGGGCAGGCCACCCCGCCCAAACAAGTGGAGGCTTGTGCTACGCGGCCGACGGCAGGCTCGTTTGTGTGTACCTGGGTACCTGTGTCCCTGTGTCCCTGTGTACCCATGTATCCATGCGGTATCTAACAAGTATGCAAGCTACTGAACTGGGGAAAAAGGGGACCCATCAGATCTTAGTTTGACAATGGAGCTACCCTGGAGCTACCCAAGCTAGCTAGCTCTAGAGGGGCGCGGGCAGTGACTGACTGGCATTGTTTTTTTTTTTTGGTGGAAGCGTTGGTGCCTGGATTTTGAGGAATTGAAAGATGAAAGCGGATAAGAAGAGAGAAGAAGAGAGAAGAGGATAGAAGAGGAGAGAGGGGAAGAGAGGGGAAGAGAGGGGAAGAGAAAGAGGGCCTGCCCTTGGAGGGGCTGGTTTGCTGATCGAAAGGGCAGGAACAGAAAGAAAAAGAAAGAAAGAAGAAGGAGGGAGGTGAAAACTCTGCACCTTCCCAAGGGGGGCAGAGGAGGGGAGGGGGCTTGGTACTTGGACTGTACTTTGTAACATTGGAATTGGCGTCATTCACCAGTGCATGCACATGCTATGCACGTCTGTGTCAATCGAGTCAACATTATGACAACAACAACAACAACAACAGGCGACGCTTGCTGAGCCAGCCAACACCGAATAGAGATGCCAGAACCCAATAGCCAGCCAGCATTAACGCTAGCATTAACGCCAGTGTTGGATTCCTTCCCCCGCCGGCCAATTGTCGCCAGCGGATTTCACCCCCCGCCGTCGGCCTTGGATGAGTCTTGACGCTCCTTCAGGAGGCCCGTGAGGAACGTGAAGAGCCCATGCACAGGGAGAGCGACATACTGCGAGCAGGCTGCCCTGCATTTGCAGCAGCCAAACGAACATAGGCGACCTTTGTGCAGCAGCCCTTGGGACGAGCAAAGAGCAAAGATTTGTGTGTGTAGTCACCGTCAAGTCATCGTCAAGTCACAACCAAGCCACAAGTCACCGGGGAGATCCCGGCTAACCCCCCCCCTCCCCCCACCGCCCCCTAACCCTAGGCTGGAGCTGCCCTGACAACAGCTTGCAGATGACTCAAGTGTGCTTTGCTTGTTTGCTGGGTGGATTCCGTCCGGCCAATAATCGTGTTGGACGCCTTATATAAGAGGCGGCCGTTTCTTTTTTTTTTGTCCTAGTGTTCTTATCACTTGCTACTCATCCAATAAATCATCCACCATCCACCACATCGCCACCTCTTCTTCACGGCCAATTGTCTTTCCCGACACTTGCAATCCTCATTTATTGAAGTTTCTTCTTTATATTCACACTCACTCACACACAATGTCTGAAACCAAGCCCGGCGAGAACATGCTCTGGGGTGGCCGGTTTACTGGTCAGTGCTTCTATTTCTTACGCCCCCTCCCCCCCCCCCCTCTCTCGCCGTCGGCAACATTTGTCGTGCAGCATATAGCAGCGCCAGCTAACATTTCCACTCTCTAAACTATAGGCGGCCTCGACCCTCTGATGGTGGCCTACAATGAAAGCATCTACTTTGACCGCGTCCTCTACAAGCAAGACATCCTCGGCAGCATTGCCTTTGCCCGCGCCAACGCCAAGAACGGCATCATCACCCAGGAAGAGTTCACCAAGCTCGAGGCCGGTCTCCAGGCCGTCAAGAAGGAGTGGGAAGACGGCGTCTTTAAGATTGTGCCGGGCGTCGACGAGGACATTCACACGGCCAATGAGCGCAGATTAGGCGAGATCATCGGCAAGGACGTGGCCGGCAAGCTGCACACTGGCCGCTCGCGCAATGAACAGATTGCCACTGACATGCGCCTGTGGCTGCGCGACGAGCTGGTCAAGATTGAGAAACACCTGGTCGACTTCCTCAACGTCATTGCCGCCCGTGCCGAAAAGGAGGTTGACTATGTCATGCCCGGCTACACCCACCTGCAGCGTGCCCAGCCTATCCGCTGGAGCCATTGGATGCTGTCCTACGGCTTCGCCTTTGCCAGTGATCTGGAGCGTCTCCGCGAGGTCATCCGCCGTGTCAACCGGAGCCCGCTGGGCTGTGGCGCCCTAGCCGGCAACCCCTTTGGCATTGACCGTGACATGATGTGCAAGGAGCTCGGCTTCGACGGCCTTTTGTGGAATTCCATGGGCGCCGTGGCCGACCGCGACTTTGTCGCCGAGACCATGCAGTGGGGCTCCATGCTGATGCTGCACATTTCCCGCTGGGCCGAAGACCTGATCATCTACTCCACTGGCGAGTTCAACTTTGTCCGCCTTGCCGATGCCTACTCGACGGGCTCGTCGCTGATGCCGCAAAAGAAGAACCCTGACAGTCTGGAGTTGCTTAGAGGCAAGAGCGGCCGCGCTATGGGCCAGTGCGTTGGTCTGATGACCACGCTCAAGGGCCTACCCAGTACCTACAACAAGGATCTGCAAGAGTCAGTCGAGCCCATGCTGGACCACATCAAGACTGTCAGCGACAGCATCCAGATTGCCAACGGCGTGCTGGCCACGCTGACCGTGCAGCCGGCCAAGATGGCCGCGTCATTGGACCCCTTTATGCTGGCCACTGACGTCGCCGACTACCTTGTCCGCAAGGGCGTGCCGTTCCGCGAGACCCACCATATCTCAGGCCGTCTGGTTGCACTGTCGGAAAACACAGGCACGCCCATGAACGAGCTGACGTACGAGCAGGTGTCGCAGGTGGATTCGCGCTTCGAAAAGGACATTGCCGCTGTCTTTGACTATGAGAAGAGCGCTGAGGCGCGCAGTGCCAAGGGCGGCACCAGCAAGGCGACCGTTCTGGAGCAGGTTTCTGTGCTGAGAAGCATGCTGGCGTAAGCTGTGAGCTGTGAGCTGTGGGCACGGCAATGTGACCTGCATGCAGTCACTAGAGGGGAAGGGAGGGGGCACAGGGGTGGTTGTGTGCTTGTTGGTGATTCTTGATCTTGGCTTGATTAGATTAGGGTTTGGTTTACTAGTTTCATTGGGGTTTGGCGTCTTGTTTTGATTGTGCAGTTGCTGCATATGTCTTTTTTCTTCTTCTTTTGCTGTATTTCATAGAACACGGTAACTACCCCAGCAAAGCTTAAGCAAAATACAAAAGGTTCTTACGACTAAGTTGCAGTTCGTTCAACAATAAAAGGCAACTGCCAGCCGTTTGCTGTATGTCTCATCCTTTGACTGGTGGGGGGGGGGGGTATTTTCCCGAATGGCTCCTTCTCTAATGAGCAACGTAACCAAAGCGACGTTCTTATCAGATCTTTTATTGCTGCCCAATTTATTTTGTTTGTATTTACTTTCTTTTATTTTTCTTATTTTTCTTATTTTTCTTATTTTTACCAACCACCGCAAAGTCGTCGTCAGTTCTTTCCTGTGTAACGTATTGCGAGAGGGGATTTTAAAGGCTGCGATGTCTTGGCTGTTCTCCTTTTCTTTTTCCTCATGTTTCAACATCGCCCAAAACAAGCCTTGATCTGCTGTCTTTTTATATTCTCAGTATTGCGCATTTCAGTTCAGCCCGGCCGAGACGCTCTCGCACACTCTCACTCTCACTCTCACTGTCACACTCTTATGACCACCTTCGCAATGCGTCTTCTGGCGCTCAGTCTCACTGTCACCGGCCTTGCGCAGGGAGCCAGCGTGTCCTCGTCACGTGACAACACCGACAGTCTTGTGTTCCGCTCGCACGCGGAAGCCAATGCCTTTGGCATCTTCAATACGGTGCTTGCCGGCATGCGCCAGTGGCACTCCAGCGTGCACCACAACGGCATGGCGTTTGTACCGGCGCAAATGCCGGAGGGCACGCTGCTATACCACGGCAGCGGGTCGGCAGAAGTACCGGAGACGCTGGAGTGGCTGGCATTCGAGATTGAGCATGCGCAGAACTTTGCCCGCAGTTTTAGGGGAGATTGGAAGCCGAGGTTTCCGCCGCCAGATACTAATGCTGGCGAGAAGCCGCCTGCGGGGCCTGCAGTGGGGCCGGGAAAGCGGCGTGAGGGGCGGCCGCCACATGGAGGTCCTCCGGCAGGCCCTTCTCTTACGGGCCCCTCTCCTAAAGACGGCACCCCCTCCGGCAACATCACCGGCCACCGCGGCTATCTTCATACATACCGAACTACAAGGCCGCTCACACTACTCTATCTCGACGGCATGGCGGCCGCCAAGGCGCCGTTCGGCCCACTAGACCAGCAGGACCTCATTTTGATAACCAAGCCGCTTTCGCCGGGCTACAGCAGCGAGCTCGAGCGCGCCAAAAACCTGTGTGCTCTTCTGCAGCCCGTAGGTGTCGACGGCATCATCCGCATGGAAGCTGGCTTCGAAATCATCTACTGCAACTTCTCTTCTGGGCTCGAGCAGCTCAGCGCCACACGCCAGCCGTACCCTGATACTGAGCCGTGGTTTGGTGCCGTCAGCACCTTCGAGTGGGTTCGCGCCGTCGCCCGACGCTACGACGGCATCGGCGCCCACCGCGTGCAGCTCGCCTGGTCCGCCGCCGTCATGGGCTGGTGGTATCCGTTCAACACCACCAGCCTCGACCCAGCGTACCCGGAGCTGCCACGCTTTGAGCAGGCCTCGCTCAAGATGCGCGCCACCATCCGCGCCGATGTCGTGCGCGCCATGGCAGCAGACTGGCTGCCGACTGCTGGTGTGGATTGGCAAGGCGTGGCTGACATGGTGACTGGGCGCTTCAGTCGCCGGCTGCAAGCACTGGCCGCGGCAGACGTCGATCCGCAGCTCTTTGTCACGCAGGTAATGGAGACGGCAGCGCCATACTTTGATACGCCGCTGCAGGCGGACGATGAGCGAATGTCTGCCAGCGAGGAGCGCGCTGTTCAGCGATGTGTTGAAAGTTTCTTCTACCCCGTGGCCCCGCTTGCGCCACGGTTCACATCGTCGGATGAGCTTATCCACTCGGCTCTGGCCAATGTCACCCGCCAAATCTGTGGCGCCACTTTTGACGCCCGCGCTGCACTTCTCACTGCCGCCACCTCCCATGCCGGCCGGGAGCCCTCTGTCGCCGGACCGCCGAACCGCCTGCCGCCGCTCAACCACGTGCTGATTCCTGCCGTACCCAAGGCGCAGCCCATCATTCAGGCGCTCGTGGAGAAGCTCGACTGGGCAGAATGGAAGCGCTGCTATGGCTGCAAGTACAACGAGGAGTGCTTCATCGCCATGTTCCCGTTCGGCACGCCCGAGGACCATTTCCGGCCGCAGTGCTTCAATGATACGGGCATGCATGAGCATGCGCTGCTGAGCATGGGGAACAGCTACTGGCGCATGGGAATGGGAGAAGGCCAAGATCCGGGGTCGGCGCCGTCATCGGAACCAGAAGCGGAGCTAGGAGCGGAGCTGGGCCTTGGTCTGCAGCAGGAGGTCATGGGTGAGTTGTAGACTGCATTTGTTACACAAGACTGAATTAATCTATTTTATCGTTTTGCCATGATCGTTGCCAGCTGTCTGTTTTGTTGTGCCAGCCGATACCAGCTGGCTACAATCAATACAATTTCCTTCCTATCCCGCCACATCCCTCTTCCTCTTCCTCCTCCTCCTCCTCCTCCTCCTCCTCACATATCCACACCTACCCACAGCTATCCACACTCCCATCCACAAACAATGTCCCGCCTACTTCTCCGTACACGCTCCCTACTTTTCTCGCGCCCTGCTCTAGCGCGCCCTGCCTCTTCCCTGCGCCCGTCGCCCGGCCCGCCACGCCTCCCGGCCGCCGAGCAGGCCGAGTTCGAGCGCCTGCAGCGCCTGGCCGCCAGCGCGCTGACGAACCCAAACTCATCTGCGGCTACAGCCGCACTGGCCGACGCCACAGGCGGGGCGGCCGTGGCGTCGTCGACTGTGTCTTCTGCGTCGCCGTCCGCAGGGGACGCCACGGCGCCTACTGCTGCTGCAACTACTTCTACTTCTACTTCTACTACTGCTGCTACTGATACTACTGCCAACCAGAGCATCGAAGAAGGCGGCCTCTTCCGCGGCGCCAAACCCGAGTTCGCCGGCGACAAGAACCCCGCCACCGGCGAGGTCGGCGGGCCCAAGAACGAGCCGCTGCGCTGGGGCGGCAAGAGCGACTGGAGCTTCAACGGCCGCGCGACAGACTTCTAGAAAGCGCGCGATGGGACTTGGCTGGCGTGCTGTCTGGTTGGCTTTTGGTTTCTGGTTTCTGGTTTCTTGCTTTGGTCCTTGTTTGTGCTTGTGCTCATGAGAGGGGAGGAGAGCATCGAGAAAGGCTGGTTGGGCTGGGCAGTAGGAGGCGCGAAAACGTCGCTGTTGCCGTGTACATAAGACAGACGAGGCTAGGCATGGAAGACACTCGAGAATACAAAATACATTACATACAGAGCTATACCGGTTTTTTGTTTCCTAGTTCCTAGTCCCGCGGCCGTCTGTGGTCTACACATCCGAATCCCGCACACGTAACTCCCAAAGCAGAATCCCCGCTCCCATTCCTGTTCCTGTTCCCGTGTCCCCGGCGTCTACCACTAGAAGCAAACACATCACGGCCCACCACGCCGGCCGCTTCTACGCCGTGATGGCTGTCAGGCTCCCCGTGCGCTGCACGCCGTCCATCGGCTCGCCAGCCGGCTGCTGCTGCTGCGGCGGCGACGGCGCAGAGCCGCCAGCACCCGACGTAGCCACAGGCTGGCTAGCAGCCACAGCGGCAGCAGACACAGGCGGCTGCGACGGAAAACGCACGGCAGCCAAGGCCTGGCGCATGCGCTCCCGGCGCGCCTTGCCGCGCAGTCGGCTCTGCGGCGCAGCGCCGTTGACCACCCAGCGCAGGCCGGTGATCATGAAGCTCAGGCCGTCGTGGTTGCGGCCAAACTCGCGCGACTGCATGCCGAAGCGCGTCGAGCTGGCGTACCGCTGCAGCTTGGGAAGCACAAGCAGCGTCACCTGCAGGTCACAGTCGGGCCGGATGGGCACGGGCCCGGTGGGTGGCGGGCGCGCCAGATGCGTAGCTGCGTAGCTGGCCTGGCGCTCGGCTTCGAGTACGTCCTTATCTAAGTGTTTGCGCGCAGGGGCGCCTGTTGATGCTGCAGTGGCGGTGGCGGTGGCGGCGCGCACTCTTTCGTCATAGCCGATGCCGCGGTGCAGGTCCAGCAGGCCGGTGTCGATGTCTTCGGGCCACTCGCCGCGGATCCAGCCGGCATGGATGCACGCAGCCACCACGTCGCTGTCGTCCGTATACACATCGGTACCCCAGACAGCGCGGCGGGCGGTTATTTCTTCGCGCGCCGTCGGCTGCAGATGGACCTTGGGAACTTTGACAGTGAGCGTGCAGTTTTCCTTGTCCTTAATCAGCTGCAGAGGCAGTGGTCGGGGAGTAGTCTTGAAGCCCCGGTTTGTGGGGTGCATCGGCACGAGCCGCTCGGTGGTGATGATGGGGTCGTAGACGACATCGCCGAGGAAATTCCGAGGCTTGTGGGCTACAGAGTCGAGTACAAGCTGCGAAGTAACCGTCAGTTGCTTCTGTGGGGGAATGGCCACAACGGGTGACGGCGCAAGCTGGTTAACATCCGAAGTAGCGGCAGTGGTGGCCTGTCCCATGACCCGGGTCTGGTCAGCTGGGCCGGGCTGTGAAATAACATGATGATGGTGCGGGGCCGTGAGCTGATGCGCATCAGTGGGGGATTGTGCATCATCCTTGCGACCGGCTGAGAGTCCATCGGGTCCATGATGATGGTGATGGTGGTGATGACTAAGAAAATACGGGTTAGCGAGTTGCATTACACAGAGACTGGAGTCAACGTACTGGTGATGGTGATGCTGGTGAGGATGTTGGTGAGGATGCTGGTGAGTATGCTGGTGAGTATGCTGGTGAGTATGCTGGTGAGGATGCTGGTGGGAATGCTGATGGAGATGCTGGTGCTGGTGGGTCTTGAGCCGTTTCGCCTTTGCTCCCAGTGCAGGCTTGGCACCAGACGCAATCTTTGCCGCCGAATCGTCATCGGCTGGTGCTTCGTCGCGGAGCTTCTTCTTCCGGCCCTTGTTCTTAGCCTCAGGCTCGGTAGAGTGCTGGGAGTCGGGGCCCATGGATCCAAACGAAGTCGGGGCCGAAGTAGCAGCAGCTGGGCCCGACAGGCCGACGTTCAGCGACATGCCAATGCCTGAAAACATTCTACCAAATTCAGACTTGATGCCGGGTTCGGCAGCAGGGCCGGGCACCTGCGGCTGCGCGCCTTGTACGGCTTGAGGCAGAGGCGAGCTGCGTCCCTTGTTGCGGTTGGCTTCTTGTATGGCAAGCAGACTGTTGCTACGCTGGAGAGGAGGCGCCGTTGGCGTCTCGTCAGAGCCTTTCGGCCGACCAGATAACTCAAAGGAAGCCGATGTGACTCTCATGGGTTGGACGTCGTTGTTCGCATGGCCGTGTACGTGTATGGCACTTCCAGCGCCAGCGCCAGCGCCAGCAGCATTGTACACAGACGACGGCGGTGGTGGTGGGCCGTCTTCAATGGCGGCGCGGGGCCGAGAGCCATGTTGGGTATGTGGCTGCGATTGCGGCTGCTGTTGCTGTTGCTGGGGAGCGCGTGGGTGGTGGCCTTGGGGATTCACAGCATTTTTACGAGTCCGATCGGGAGACCGATCATAGCTCGAGTGCATTGGCGGGCCGGGCGGGCCCTGTGGGCTCTGGTCATGCGGCTGGCCATGGTGTTGGAACCGCTCGGCATGCTGGGACTGCTGGTACTGCGCTGGAGGGCCTTGGGGTTGAGGCGGAGGCGGCGGCGGCGGCTGATGACCTTGAGAAGGGCCATACTGAGTGGCCAGAGAAGATTGGTATTCCATACTACGCCGAGGGCCAGGCTGATCATATGAACCCCGCGATGAGTCGTACGGCGGGCGCTGCTGCCAATGGCCAGATTCCGGGCCACGAGCATAGTGGGAAGGCGAAATATTGCGGGCAGGGCCGTACTCGGCGTACTCAGGACCGGAGACAGGACCACCCGCCTGGGATGCACCGGGATGAGGAGAGCCTCCGTGAGAGGGGTGTCCCATTTGGGAAGATGGGCCTCTGTGGGCAGGCTGGCGGCCATCGCCAGCAGAAAGCGTACGTTCACGGGCAACAGAGTTGCGGTTCCTGGCATTCTGCTCTGGCTGGGGCCTGTCGCGATCGTAGCGGTAGCGGTCGTCGTAGACGCCTATGGCAGGTTTCATGGAAGCCCTGTCAGGGTTGTAGTCTGCTGCTATTGGCGGACGGCCAGACGGCGCCGCATCGTCGTGTCGATTGCTGTAGGGATCTTCAGCTGCTCGTCTCGACTCCTCTCCGGGCCTCGACATGGGAAACGCCTTGGGCTGGCTACTAGGTCGTGAAGGCGGCAGCAGAGGGGCCTGTGTGGGCGGCTGTGGCATGCTCATACGCGCCGGGTCGCGACCATCTGCAGTGGGAGGCATCCCGCGCTGGTGGTAGCCCTGTGGGGTGCTGGCGGCACCGTATCGCTGCACATCCGAGGTGTATGCTGCTGAACGCGGCGATGCATGGGTGCTGCGGTTGGGATCGTAGGGACGCGACTGGTCGGGGGTGTGTGGACGGCGATACTGCGGCGGGTATTCAGACTGCTGCTGCTGCTGTTTCTGCTGCTGTTGTTGATGTTGCTGTTGCTGCTGCTGATGTTGCTGTTGCTGCTGCTGCTGCTGCTGCTGTTGCATGGAAAGCCCGTGGGGTCCACCGGGAGGAGGCCCCTGGCGGTGCTGCATGCTCGGGGATGCGTGCATGGAAGGCGGGTACACCGGGCCTTGAGAAGGGGGCGCCGAGGCAGAGCCGTAGTGCGAGGGCGGCAAATGGCCAGCCGAGGCGGACTGCTGCAGATCGCGGTCCACTGCCGAGGCGCCACCGAGCATGGCAGAAATGGACATGGAGCTTCCAACTTGATTTGCGCGCTGGCCAAGGGCCGGCAGGTCGCGACCAGCCATGTAGTTGGCCGACGGCGGGGGTGGCATGTTGCGGCTTAGCGGCAGAGTTGTAGAGACAGCAGGCAGCGACGAGGAAGAGCTATGGTGGCGCGCGTGGGCTGAGTGCAGGGGCGGCGCGGGGGGCAAGGCGGGCTGGTCGGGCGCGTATGACCTGGAGCCCGTAGAGGTCGCGTAGAATGCCGACGACGCGGGGCGCGCAGCTTGATCGGGGCCGTGGGGAGAGCGGCTGGGGTGGGGATGAGGCGACGATGGCAGTGGCAGTGGTGGTGGTGGTGGAGGTGGTGGCGGATACTGGTTCTGGGCGGGAGGCTGTGGCGCTGAGGCGGCAGATTGCGGGAGTGACGGTCTCGCATAGGAGGCCGAGAGCGACGGGCCGTGAGAGTGCAGATGCGATGATGCCGATGGCGACGGGCCGTGAGAGTGTGGGTGCGATGATGATGACGGCGATGGCGATGGCGATTGAAGCGGGTGCTGCGGTTGCTGCTGTTGCTGCTGTTGCTGCTGCTGTGGCTGGTGGTGTGGCTGATTGGGAGGCGGATTGGGAGGCTGGGATTGAAGCGGCTGTTGTGTTTGGTGGCTGTGGGGGCTGTCGAGCGATTGCTGTGGCTGATGGTGCTGCTGCTTTTGTTGCTGCTTTTGTTGTTGTTGCTGCTGCTGCTGCTGCTGCTGCTGCTGCAATGATGGCGCCGGCGATTGTTTGGGATGCGAATGCGAAGACTGCGATGAAGAATGGCGAGGCTGAGGGTGGGAAGGCTGCGGGGAAGGCTGGGCAGAAGGCTGACCAGAAGGCTGAGAAGATGGCTGAGACTGAGATGGTCGAGAATCCATGATTGGCAACTGCGGAAAAGCTCGGCCTCTCTTGTGTTGTGCTCTTTCCTCTTTCTGTGCTTTTTTTTTCTCGTCGTTGTTTCCCTATATTTTCGACTTTTTTGTTTTTTTTAGCTCAAAGCTTTTCCGCTTATTCGGTTGAGCCTAACAAGGGCAGGTGCAGCCAACAGCGAAGGCGGTGAAGGTTGAACCCAAGGTTGAAGAAGTGGGTGGCCAGACAGGAACAGGAAGCAGGAGAAAGGGCCGAGTTCACGTGCGGTACGTGGCAGAAAATAAAAGAGGGCCTGGATAGGAGGGGGTAGGAACGCGGTTCGCGAGCAGGTAGGCGGCTAAAGGGGAAGCAACGAAGAGAAAAATAAAAATAACTAAAAATTGAACAAAATGGAAAGGCGGTGGAAAATAGTCTCCAGACGTGTCGTGGGAGAATATCGAGAGGGGAAGAAAAAAACCGTGGAATACAGGAACACCCAAAAATCTCATTGAACTACTTCTGGAAAGGAGGCGAACTCGTGATTGAATTGAATGGGCGGCGGGCATTAGTTGAGCTACAGGGAAAGTGGGGGCCTGCAGGAAGGCAAAAAAAAAAAGGACAAGCTTGGTGCAGACAGGTACAAGTACAGCCAAAGTATGTCACATGTACAGGTTTAGGTAAAGGTACAAGTACAACCCTTCCCGAAGCCAGACTAGACAAACCAAGCCACGGCAGGAAATGAGACAACAACTAGCTGCAAGTGGGGAAGCTGGCTCCAGAGCAAGAGCTCCAGGCCAGGTGACTTGCTCTGTAAGGGTTAAAGAGGCTAAAGGGCATCTAGCCAAGGCGCCTCAAGGGTTCTAGGATTTAGCCTGAAGTTGACGCAATAGGGAGAAGCGGGGCGCGCCTGCTCAGTGCTTGTCGAGGAGCCTAGAAGAGAAGAAATAAGTGGAGACTGCGTTTACTTTACGCGGACCGACTGGTGGCTACTGGCAGGATTTGTGAAGGATCTCTGCCCTGGTCCCTGCCGCCGTGCAGAAAATGCAAGGGTGCACATGGCATGTGCATGTGCATATGCATACATACGTATGTATGTAGTGGCAGGCAAGTACGTCAGAAGAAAGGGAAGAAAGAGAAGACAAGACAAGACAAGAGAAAAGAAAAGAAAAGAAACGACAGGGCCAATGCCGAACTCGAGGCGAGGCCGTGATGCGCAAACATGCAGCCCGCAGCCCGCAGACTGCAGACCACAGACCGCAGCCGACAGCCGACAGCGCAGCGCAACGCAGCGAGTCCAGCGGCCTGCGCTGGAAGTATCTGCATGTACCAGTACTGGCCTCACCGGGCCAATGGCGGACTTGCATGGCAGGTGCCGTGGCGGTTGTGGTAATAGCTCAGGGGAATAAACCTCCTTGAGGTCTTGCCTCTTCTGGGATGGCTTCGACTTATCGTTATCTTTATCTGCCCGGCTTTGGTGCTGGATTGGACGATGGGAGTGGGATCCGCTTTTGCAGTTGCCATTCTTTTGGGTTATTGCCTTGGCTATTTCTGTCTTTATTTAGGACTTGTTTTTCTTTTTCTTTTTCTTTGTCTTCTTTCTCTCTTCCTTTCTCTACGTCATTTTTCTTTCTTTCTGTCTCTTTAGCATTCGAATTTGAAAGGCATTTTCTGTTGCTTTTTTTTTTTTGGTCATCGCCTTTTCTTGCTGAGGCACTTACCCGCAAGACAAGGTCTTCCGATTGGACCCCTCCCCACCCGATCCCCGATCCCCGATCCCCGATCCCCGATCCCCGATCCCCGATCCCTGCCGGCACCTCTTTTTTTTTCTCTCTCTTTTCATCCCCGCCCGTCATGTCGCAGACTCTCACGCTGGCCGCCGTGGCCGACTCGGTCAACGTTGAGCTGGAACATCTGGACCACAAGACCAGCAAGTCGTCGGCCGATATTGAAATCCGAAACATATCCAACGCCGGCAATGGTGGTGCCGGTGGAGGAGGAGGAGGAGGAGGAGGCGGTGGTGGTACTGGCGGAGGCACCGCCGGAAGCACCAACAAGGCCCTGGCGCAGTTCCTCGACTCGGCGCGCCAGGCCACGGAAAAGGAACACAGCATGACGTTGAAGCAGGGCCTCAAGATGTACCCCAAGGCCATTCTGTGGAGCATGCTCATCTCCACGTGCATTGTCATGGAGGGCTACGACATTTGCCTCATCAACAACTTTTACGCCTTTGACCAGTTCAACCGCAAGTACGGCGAGCAGCTGCCCGACGGCACGTGGGAGGTGCCGGCGTCGTGGCAGGCCGGCCTGAGCAACGGCGCCAACGTCGGCGAGCTAATTGGCCTGCTCATCAACGGCTGGGCGTCGGAGCGCTTCGGCTACCGCTACACGGTGATTACGTGCCTGGCGCTCATCTGCGCCTTTACAACCATCTTCTTCACGGCCCAGAATGTCGAGATGCTGCTGCTGGCTGAGATCCTGTGCGGTATTCCGTGGGGCGTGTTCCAGACCCTGACCATTACGTACGCTAGCGAGGTGTGCCCCGTGGCCATGCGCGGCTACCTGACCACGTACGTCAACTTTTGCTGGGGCCTGGGCCAGGAGATTGGCATTGGCGTGCTGATGAGCATGCTCAAGCGCAACGACGAGTGGTCGTACCGCATTCCGTACGCGCTGCAGTGGATGTGGCCGGTGCCGCTGATGATTGGCATCTGGTTTGCGCCCGAGAGCCCGTGGTGGCTGGTGCGCAGGGGTCGACTGGAGGAGGCCAAGCACTCGCTCGAGCGCTTGACCACCAAGTCCAGCGACAATGACTTTGACGCCGACGAGACCGTGGCCATGATGGTGCACACGCAGGCCCTCGAGTCGCAGACCACGCAGGGTGCCACGTACTGGGACTGCTTCAAGGGCACCGATCTGCGCCGCACCGAGATTGTGTGCATGGTGTGGGCCATCCAGAACCTGTCGGGCAACTCGTTCTCCAACTACTCGACTTACTTCCTCAAGCAGGCCGGTCTGTCGGAGAACCTGTCGTACGCCTTTGCCCTGGGCCAGTACGGCATCAACATGGTGGGCGTGTTTGGCGCGTGGTTCATGATGAGCCTGGGCATTGGCCGCCGGTCATTGTACCTGTACGGGCTGTGCGGCCTGTGCCTGATGCTTCTGGTGCTGGGCTTCCTGGGCCTGGTGCCCGAGACGCACAAGAAGGAGGCGTCGCTGGCCACGGGCAGTATCATGCTGTGCTGGGCCATGATGTACCAGCTGACGGTCGGCACCGTGTGCTATTCGCTGGTGTCGGAAATTTCGACGCGGCGCCTGCAGATCAAGACGGTCGTGCTGGGCCGTGTGCTATAGTAAGTGACGAACGCCCAAAGGCCAAGATGTGTGAGAGGGGAGAGTGCCAGAGTGCTGAATGAATGTTGATACTAACGCGTGTTTCTGTGTGCTAGCATCTTGGTCGGCATTGTGTGCAGTGTGCTCACGCCGTACATGATCAACCCCGGCGCATGGAACTGGAGCAACTTTGCCGGCTTCTTCTGGGTAAGCTTTTCTTCTTTCGATGTGCACGTTCTGCACACACGTACAGCCACTACTAACACGAGCATCATGCTCCCACAGGCCGGTGTCTGCTCTCTCTGCATCGTCTACACGTACTTCCGCGTGCCGGAGCCCATGGGCCGCACGTTTGGTGAGCTCGACGTGCTCTTCCGCCAAAACGTGTCGGCGCGCAAGTTTGCCGAGACTGAGGTCAACGTGTTTGAGGAGAACATTGACACGAGCATCATCATCGACTCGTACGCTAATGCGTCGCAGGTGTCGCTGGAGAAGTCCGAGGTTGGCGTACGCCGTCGCGCGGGCGTGAAGAAGTGAGGAGGGAGGGAGGGAGGGACTAACTAGTGTGAGAGGTAGTGGGTTGGATGAGTGTGAATGTCTGTATATATACATGTGATATTTCGTCTGTTTTTCTTATTCTTTTTTTTATTCTTCTTATTCTTGGAGATAAAAGGTTGTCACTTGGAGGGGGAAAAAAACCAAAAGATATCGTCATATTCTCATCACGCTATATAGGCCTTGGTTATGATCCACAGGAGGGACAACCCGGCCGGCGGGCGACGCCATTGTCCCGCCTCCAAGTCCTTTGGTCCTCCGTATACACGGTCTCCTCACTCTCTAGTCCAGTCTAGTTGCTATCATCTCTCTTGTCGAAATTGTTGGCGCCATCAGCCACAAACTGCTCGCAGGTGCGGAAGCGATCCGAGGGCGTGCCATCCTTGACGCAGCATTGGGCCTGTGTACGGAAGGGCGGGTTAGTCATTCAGAACATCAGGGATCACAGCGTGTAATGGAAAGGGAAAGGGTGGAAGGGAAGAGGTGCTTGCTTACCCAGGTGTAGCTGTACACACAGCACGTGTTGACCTGCGTGGTCAGCTCGTGGGTGTTACTGGGGCAAGAAGAGCGGGCGGCAATGGGACCTGGCGCGACGGCGGCGGCGTTGGCACCGAGGGCGAGGAAGACGGAAGCGGCGATGGCGGAGAAGTACATGCTTGCGGTGTGCGTGTGTGTGTGTGTGTATACAAGACAGGTATAAAAAGATACTATGTAAAAAAAGAACGTGAGACTAAGAGAGTGCACGGCAGTCTGGCAAAGAATCAAAGAGAGACGATATAAGAAGAGAATGTAATGTGTGGATACTCTCCTTCTGCTTCTTCTCCTCGTCCTCAAACGCCGCGCCCCGTGGCCTTCTTATACTCGTCGTCTACCGCCTCTCCTGCTCTCGTCCCTCGGCTGTGGCGGCAAATGGGAAGGGGGCGGGTTTCTCTCTTCGTCCCAAGACCCGGCCCAGAGGATCCTAAAGCTAGTTCTGACTCTACTTTCAAACACGCGCGCGCAGGTCTCCGGATGTCGCATCCCCCCCGTCCCTGTCCAAGAGAAGTCTAAGCCCATGGCCAAGGAGACAAAGGGGCCCAGAGAACAAGGGGGTGGTCAGTAGCTCTGGGGTAAGCAGGCACATGCACTAAACTCTAAACCTATAGGGCGCTGCGCTTTGGTAGCCGGTGGCACTCCCGCTAAGCCCAAAGCCAGAAGATGGCCTGGCCGCTACGAGTTAGGAAGACTCTAGCTGTTCCCCTCTTTGTTCGAAGGATTAAAGCGGCAATTTGCCCCAAATTGTAGGGGCTGTGTCTGTTGATTGATGGGCTTGTTGCCAAGGCCCTAGCTTGCAGTGCTGTTGAAGCTGTAAGTGAGTGGCCTGTATTTTGTGCCTATAGTACTGTAGGGCTGTAAGTGAGTGGCCTATAGTGCGACTACCCTCTCCCCCCCTCTCCCCCCCCCAAAACCTAATCCTCTTACACCCACCCTATCAAACAAAGTTCCTCCCTCCCCCTCCTAAACAGGCGCGAGATCCGGACATGTCAAAGCCCCGCAACGCTTTGGGACGACGATTATGATACCTTGGCCCTCGTCTCTTATTCTCGCACTGCCTGTCAACCCATCCGGTCCGTCTATTTGTCTGTCCATTTGCATGTCAACCACGTAGACTTTCCTTAGTACTGGAACTTTGTTCATCTTCTCTTGTTTATCGTGCGCGGTGCGCCTGATTCCCTCCTGGCCTTGACATTGGAGGACTAATAAGCAGAGCCACCCAACCTGATACAACTCTGGAATCCAGGGCTTGTTTTAAGGATGGTATTGCTATAGGCAAAGCGAGGGAGGCTTACAGTTGTGATGCATCAGAGTATTAGGTTTGTTTGTTTGTTTGTTTGTTTGTTTGTTTTGTATATTTAAGTCCGTATAACCTTAGCAAATAGAGCTATACGCTATAGTGCATCCAAGTCATCCTAGTCAATGGCTAATAGCCGGTTAATCGTTCATCTGAAATCCTCAATAGTGTAGTGGTGATCATACCTGCTTGTCACGCAGGTGACCTGGGTTCGATTCCCAGTTGGGGAGCGTTAATTCTTTTTGGCATTAAAAATGCATGCCAGAGGAATGACACGATGGTCAGGGGCAAAGAACAGGAACAAAGGGGCTGTGTGTTATTTTTAGACGTGCATAATTGGAAGAAGACGGACTGTTGCTATTGCTACTGCTACTGCTATTGCTACTGCTACTGCTACTGCTATTGCTACTGCTACTGCTACTGCTATTGCTACTGCTACTGCTATTGCCAGTGTTTGACTTGGCATGTCATGTCATGTTATTCCATGGCATGACAGTGGCTTGTGCAACACAAGGTATACATGTCTGGTCTGACTTTTGCCAGCAACAATAGACCGTATGTCCTTTACTCGGGCACCAGAGTCTCCAAGCCCGTGTAGCCAGCGCAGCCAGGACAATACTCCAGCCGGACCTCGGACCTATCCTATTTCGGCAAGTACGTGAAGTACATGGTGTCAAAGAGCTGGTCTCTGTCGTTCCAGTCCCATTCCGGGTCAGTGACGCGTATCTCGACGCTGCTGATCTTCTTATCGGGGATCAGTCGAGCTGCCTTCTTGAAGATGGGCGTTCCGGCAAAGGTGCCCCACTGGCTGCTGTCGGGGGTAAGCATGAAGCCCAACTCTCTCTCGACCTTGTACTTGTGGCGGAACTTTTCAACGACCTTTTGCGTCTTGTGGTCAAGGTCGTCAAAGACCACCGAATCCAGAATACTCGGCGAGATGTTTCTCATTTCACAGAGGGCAGCAAAGATTTGGGTCAGCGTGAGACTGCCGCGCATGCCGTTCTCCTTGTCGTTCTCGGCCACATAGAGGATGGCCAGTTTATCGTTGGCGCTGATGTAGATGGAGTTCACGTAGGCGTCTGGAAGGCGAGCCGACAAGACGTTATAGGTAGGGTTGGGTGATGAGTGTTCGTAATTGACGCCGTAGCCATGGTTTTCAAGGACACCGGCCTGTACGCCCATCAGGGGCAGAGCCAGGGCAAGGAGGCAAGAGAGGAAGCGCATGGCGAATGCGTGAGTGAGTGTGTGCAGTGCGCAGTAGAGATGAAAAAAAAAACAAAGGTAGAAAGGCACAAAGGCGGGAGGAGTGATGGAGAGCCCGAGAGAGTGATAGAGAGCCCGAGAGAGGATAGTGAGAATAATCCAACCGTCCAGCTCAACACTCAGCGAGCATTCTCCCGCTATTTAAGTCTTTTTTCTTCCTCCCCCCCCCTCTACCCTCTCTCCTCTCTGCCGCCCCCGCCATGACATCTTTCCCTCTGCCACCCCGCCATGACATCCTGTTTTCGTGTCACCAGATTCCCCATACGATTCTCAACGGTCAGAGACCGTGTTAGCTTGGATCAGGGCAACCTAGCTACCAGTTGCTGATCTATGCGCACCCACGGCAGCTCCGTGCATACACAATAGACAATGGGTAGGATGCTGGCTTGCTGTGATGCTCGGTTAGATATTCCAAGTCCCAATCGAAGACGTAATGAATTTTCTCATAGTTGCCCACTCTGGCGGGGGGGGGAGAGGAGGTGTCGGGGCCTCTCGGGAGCCAATCATTGCGGCCCGACACGGGCCTGTGGCCGGCGTACTGCGGTATACGGAGCGAGTTTAGGGTCGTGTAAGTCGTAACCCTAACACGGACTCCTTGTACTACCTGTTTCTGCTCTGTGCTGTGGCCTGACAAATGTCCATGCCTTGCCCAATTGATGTGACCGGCGTATTTATGTGACCGGCGTGTTAATGCTTGGCCCTTGCAGCCATGAATTTATGAGCTGTTGGGTATAATTGCTTTTTTTTTTTGGGGGGTTCTGCGGGGGGAGGGAGATGGATAGAGGTACCAAGGTACACGTCAGGTACAGCCAGGGTACAGACTTGGGAACAGACGTAGGAACAGGTACAAATGCAGTACAAGCCGGGTACAAGTCCAGTGAGCACAAGTCCAGATCCAGTCCAACCATCGGCACAAGCCAAGACACAAGACAAGACAATACAAGCCAAGCCAGCCCCCTCCCTCTCCCTCCCTCTCCCCCTTTCTCCCTCTCTCCCTTTCTCCCCAAAGCCCTATCCGCCCGGTTTGTACCGTGCGACCATGTGGGATCCCGTATTTTCTGTTGGCATCTGTTCTTGCGCCGCGCCCTTTGTTCCTTTTGTGCTCCTCGAGACCCTCTGGGCCCCTGCGTCAGGCGCCAAACTGCGTGGTTCCAGACCAGGCTCTGGACTGACTTTGGACAGAGAGTGGGCAGAGGGGGAGAGGGAACAAGAAGAGTCTTGGGACCAGATGGCTAGCCGTCGCCTGTACATGCAACCCCGGTCGCCGCCGGACATTTCATCGTGGCACAAGAAGTAAACGCCGTGGAAAAACATGTTCCAAGGGGCTTACAGTGGCTGGCTGTGTCGTGTGGCGGCGGCGCCCGTGTGCACTTCCGTTGGCTGCAGTGCACTGCCCTGTACTGCATTGCTAGTGTTGGCGGTGGTGGTAGTTGGCACCGCACCTGCACATATCGATGACCGTTGTCTTGCGGCCGGCAGAACGCCTGTCTCAGCTTAATTTCCGGAGCTGCGTGTCGCATGGAACTAGCGCGTGCTTGCTTCTGCTAAGCCCGGACTATTTGAACAAGCTCTGATCCGCACTGGCTGGCGTTCTTTTTTTGTTTTCTTGTGGCCTTGTTCTCTTTGTCCATCTGCCATTCACCAGCTCCTCTTCTTTGTCCTCGTGCTCCTTGTTGTCCTCGTTCTCGTCCTCGTCCCTGTCCTCGTTCTCGTCCCTGTGTCCGCCTCCTTCTCTGCACCCTTCTGCTCTATCCTCTCCACAACCATGCGCTCCTCTGCCCCTGCTATCCTGGCCCTCGCCGCCGTCGGTCTCGCCAAGACTGATCTCGCCGGTTGCTCCAGTTACACCACCACCGTGTCCAACAGCGACGGCGCCCCGTACGAAAGCGTCGTGTGGTATGTGCCCGGGTCACTCGAGGTGTGCTCCATACTCGATTGCGGCGGCGGCTCTGCGCCGCCCAAGGACATTCCCGGCTGCGCTAGCTACACGGGCTCGGAAACTCTGGTGCCTGAGTACCTGACGGCGGACCCGCAGGCTACCGTTACTGGAACTGCCGCTACAGAGACTGCGGATGCATCATCTGATGCTGAAGCGACTGTTACCGAGTCTGGTACCCGTAAGTGACCGTCTCTTCCATTCGCTCACCTGGAAAGCACAACTGACACTCGCCCCAGACATCTCCACTGGCTCTCTCATTGCCACGGCTACTGCCACGGCCACTGACTTGGAATCAGCAGCCACCTCTGCCACCGACGCCATCACCTCTGCCGCCTCGCTCCCTCTTCCCAGCAGCAGCAGCAGTGGCAACATCACCGGCGACTTTGCCAACTCAACCACAACGCTCTCCTCAGCCACCTCGACAACGACCTCGGGCAACGTAACGCTCTCGACGAGCGTCACATCCACCTCCACCCGCTCCACCACCTCGCGCTCCGCCACGTCGTCGCTGTCCGCATCGTCGACCGCCGACGTGGAGGAGGTGGAGGCTGGCGCCGCTGGCGCCCGGGCTGTGAGCGGCTTCGTGAGCGTGCTTGTTGCTGGTGTCGCTGCGGCAGCTGTTGTGCTGGCTTGAGCGCGGAGTAGAGTGAAGTAAAGTGACTGCTATCGTTATTGTAGATAATTCTGTGCCCTCGTATACGAGCCTGTGTGTGTTCGTGTTCGCGTGTTTGTATGTATGCTTCGGTGTAGTTGTTCCGCCGTGGCGCGTTAGTTTATTAATTCCAGTTCTTAACCCGTTGTATATATACCCGCTGCTTTCCACCCTCGCCGTAAATCAGAAATACAAACCAACAATATACCATGAATCAATGCTCGTCCGTCCCCTCCGATCGACCGGCTGGCTGGCCGGCCAGCCAGACATCACCACTCGCTCATCTGCTCGCCGTGCACCGCAAACGTCGACGACGCATCGACCGGAATGCCAGCCTCCAAGATCTTCCAGGTCTCGCCATTATCGTCAGACCCCAGCGCCGTGATGATGCTGCCGTAGCGCTGAAAGAAGATGCGCTGGTGCGCCGGCGCCGACCGCAGCCGCACGACGGCCACGTCCGAGCCGGGGATCACCACGGGGTACAGCGGCTCTGTGGCGTGCGCCTCGCCGTGCATGATGCTCGTCAGCGTCAGCTTGTTCTCGTCGGAAACAGCGACAACACGCGTTTCTTCACCGTCCCAAGCCACGGCGGCCAGCGAGGCAATGAGAGAGTAGTAGCCGTGGATGGCCAGTTCGCCTGGTGATGAAAAGTTAGCACGAGACTCTGAGCCACGGGAGAGCGCTAATTGTGTCACGAAGAAACCCTAATGCGCCACAGAGAACCCTAATGACGTGTTTTTTTTTCTTTTTTTTCTTTTTTTTTTCTTTTTTGCCTGCCCCGCGTCATTGTGCGCCGCTGGGCGCAGCCAGACCCAACTCAATCGCAATCTCACCTTTCGTATGCGCACTGGCCTCGTCCAGAAGCAGTTGCGTGGGCATCAAACTGGCCTGCTGGTAATACAGATACACGCTGGTCGCGTCCAGGCCCTGGTGCGGCGTGACGGCCAAACCGGTACCGGGCGACGCCGCGGGGAAGTCGGAGCGCTTCTCCCACGGGGCAAAGTCATCGCCGCGCTGCACCAGTTCAATCAGCTTGTTGCTGCGGTCCTGGAAGTACACGCGCACAATGGCCGGCGACTTGGCGTGGTAGCCGACGGCTGCAACCTTGGAGTACGGCGCGGCTTCGTGGTTCTGCTTGGTCAAGGGGCCGTAGTACCAGGTGTTGTTGCCCGAGCTGCCTCTCTGTATGTGCGGAAGGCGTTAGACGGCTTGTGTGCCGAGGCCGGGGAATGAAGAGGGGCGAAAAGACTTACCTCGACAATGGTGTTTTCGGGGCCAACGTAGTACACACGGATCTACCGGATGAGGCGCGTGGGGTTAGCCATGGAGCTGAGAAGGGGCGCTGCACCGGTCCTAGCTTACCTCTTTGCCGTTGTTCCACGTGATCGCTGCAATGCCGGTGTTTAACTTCGCCTTGCCGACGACGTCGTTCTTGCGCTCGTTCCAGCCCTTGCCGGTGTCGTAGAAGCTCTGGCGGATGTAGCCGTCCATATCCTGGTAGAAGACGTGGATGTGGTCGCCGTTGTCATCCTGGTAGGAGATTGCGGCGAGAGGCGTGCGGTTGAGAATAGGAGCCATGATGTGGGTGAGTGTGAGTGTGAGTGTGAGTGTGAGTGTGAGTGTGAGTGTGAGTGTGAGTGTGAGTGTGAGTGTGAGTGTGAGATGAGATGAGTATTAGACGAGTATGAGTGTGCGTATATCAATCACAGCACCAGTACAAACAAGAAAATAAATACAAGACAAGGAGCGACGCTACCTAGACCGGACGGGCTGCTGCAATATATATATGCCAGCTCAGATGCCAAGCTTAGCCGCGGCTCGGCACTCCGCCTCAGCCACGACCGCTAATAGTAATGGCAAAGGCCGCTCAGAGACTGGCTGACCATGACCGCCAACGCCGACAATCGAGCCCAAGGCCGAGATATCGCCAGACGGCATTACAGCAGTGCGAGTAGCAGCACGAGCAACAGCCAAACGATGTATTGCACGTCCATTCATGGCCATTTATGTCTCTTTATGTCTCTTTATTTTCGATTCTGGACCTTTTTTTCCGCCCCGTTCGTCACTGCTTCGTGACGCTTTTGTTGCTGCTGCTGCTGCAGCTACAGCATTCCAGCATGTTGGAAGCTCGCTTAGCTCTGGTGTGAAGAATCGATGCTTTCGGAGGCAAGCCGGAGTACCTTTGACAGACCCTAATAAAATAGCAGTTGTATTTTAGTGGGTGTCCTTAGGGTTAACATACCCTCCGTCTTTCGGCTCTCTCCCTCTCTCTTCCTCTTCCTCTTTCTCTTCCTCTCTCTCTTCGCTTACCACTGCTTCTTTGTTGAACTGGCTTGATTGATAAGAACAGTCAAGGGAAGCGATAGCTGCTGCAGCAGGGTTGCATTGCTGCGAAACAAAGCTTGGAGAAGCTTCTGTAGCTTGTTAGCTGTAGCTTGTTAGCTGTAAGCTGTCTCCTCTGCTGGACTTCTGCACTGCGAATTCCGCTCGGCCTTCCAACTTTTTTGAGGCCTGTGTTGTATAGACATCCCTGTTATAATCACCCTTCTTTTTTCTTGTTGGAGAAGAGTTGTTGTTTATCGGGTGGCGGCTTTGGTGGGAACAAGGGTCAGCCCCCTCCTCCCTCCTCTTTTCCCCTAGACCAGCAATGAATAGACTCTCCCCGCGGCCGGCTCCGTGTAAGAGCAGGCATGAAGATACATGTTCCCCCATGCCCATGTCCATGGGCGTTGCTTGGGCCCCAGGCCGACTTCGCATTGGATGGGGGGGGGGGGGGGGGGGGAGGGCATCCCCAACCAGGGGGGGGAGAGGGTGAGTGGGGGGGTCGGAGTTGGAGGCGGCTTTCCC